>PVKU01004400.1:0-74346 GCA_004027475.1 Anoura caudifer
GAGCAACAAGTATAAAGGACACATGGATAAAAACTAGGGGGGTGGAAATGGGAGGGAGGTGGGGAGGGCTGGGGCCGTGGGCTGGGATGAGAGTAGAAGACAGAAAACTGTACAAGAACAACAATTAAAATAAAATTAAATTTAAAAAAATGCCTCCACTGTCTCATAAGCACCCACGCCTGTACATCACTTTCAGGGTGAGCTCCGTTTGGGGGGGAGGGAGAGCTTTGTTCTAAGTAGGAGTTGAGTTTTATGATTGACTTGCATCATTTTTTAATTAATGTTTTTGTGGTGACATCGGCAAGTGAGATGGTGTGAATTCCACGTGTACAATTCCACGCCACGTGATGTGTCTGTTGCACTGGGCACCCTCCACCCACAGTCAGATGTCCCTCTATCACCATGTATGCCTCCCACCCCACTCCCTCTGCTAACCACCACACTGTGGCCTGTGTCTGTGAGTTTTTACCTTGTTCGCTCGTTTGCTTCTTTCTGTTTTTTAGGTTCCAACTAACAGTGAACATCATGTAAAAACAAAACAAAACAAAAAAAAAAAACCCAGCCCTGGCTGGTGTAGCTCAGTGGATTGAGCGCGGGCCTGTGAACCAAGGGATCATGGTTCGATTCCCAGTCAGGGCACATACCTGGGTTGCAGGCCAGTTCCCAGCAGGGGGCACATGAGAGGCAACCACACATTGATGTTTCTCTTCTTCTCTCCCTCTCTCCTTCCCTTCTCCTCTAAAGATAAATAAATAAAATGTTTTTAAAAATTTTTAAAAAACCCTCAAACTTACGAAACAACGCATTCTACAGAAACCAGTTCCGACCCACACCCGAAGTGTCCACACCACAGTTTGCCTTCGTCTCACCCTCGGTGTCCACAGCCAGAGTCCCGTTCCAGGTGCTCCTCCGTTTCCAGTCCATTCTCTCAGTGAGGACCGGGCGAGGCGGTGCCGGGCCACACGGGGGGGAAACGGGCTTCTGACCCGGGAAGCGGGGTTCCTCTCCCCACGTGACTGATGGATTCTCAGCGCCCCGCCCCGCACTGAGATGCGCATGCGCACACGTGCAGGCTCTTCGCGCTGCAAAAGGAGAGCTGCACCCTCCTCGGAAGTCAGTGCTGATTACTTGGCCGAGTCACCGGTAAACTGCTGCAAAATCACCCTCCCAGCACCTCCTTCGTCTTGGAAGCTTTTGTCTGCGGAACTCATGGGATGTTGTGGTCCCCGAAATAAGAGAAAATTCGACATGTAATGTAGCCATCACAAGAACAACCGACATTTATTGAGCGCTGACTCTGCACCAAGCACAAGGGTGGATACGCTGCCTCATTTAATGTGTGCTTTAAATACGCTAGGAGATAGGGATCACTATCTCCATTTTCCCGTGGAGGAAACTGAGGCACGGACAGATGAAACCTCTGGTCGGTGCTCACAGGACCGCCCCATAAATGGCCGGTCCAAGACTCTGCTCCAGGCCTGTTTGACCCCGAGGCCACCAGTCACACGGCAGCCTTTCCTTCCTGTGATGTAAACTTGACCACGGACTTCATAGGTTTCAAAAGGTTTCTCTGAAACAGCTCTTATCCCGGAGAAGGAGAAGAAGACGAATTCTTCTTTATTCAACTGGGGCTCCACTTCAAGAGGCCGGGAGCACAGAGAGGAGATGGGGCTTGAGAGCAGAAGCAGACCCCGGCTCTAAAGAGTCAGACGGCCACCATCTGGTCAGCGCAGAGGGGAGCCGGTAGTGTGGCTGCGTGAATGACAAAGGTAGGACAACTTTCTGGGGCGGCTCTAATCGGGCTCAGCGCCTTCTGGCGCGGCCCCCCGCGTTTGAACGAGAATGCTGTTTCCTGCAGCGGCGGAGCGGGGCGGGGAATTATCTTGCAGGCCCTTCTGTTTTCCACCTCACGTTGTTTGTGCGCCGCCAGGGACGGACCTCGTAATGTTTGATGGCTCTTTCCAGCGTATTCTCCACCCTGGGCGTGGAATGCCACTTGGTGGGAACCTGGGCCATTACGCAGGGATTTGGTATTGGAGACTGGCTCCCCAGGGTGCCTGCCTGCCTGCTCAGGAGAGGCTGGGGGTGCAGGGCTCTTCCCGAGGCTTGTTTTTGAGGATGGGGGGGCTCATTCTCGGAAACTGACTTTCTTCCCTTTGCTTTCTGAGAGCTTTCCAACATGAAGAAATATTAGTTTTGTAATGAGGACAGGACTGCTTTTAAAATTTATATTTTTTTACTGAAGTATCGTTGGTATACAGTATTATTTTAGTTATATTAGTTTAATTCTAGGAATTATCTGTCCCCGGGTAAACTTACCGTAATATTATTGACTATGTTCCCCTTCGAAAGGGCTATTTTTAGGACATTTCAAATGGCATTTCATTTATCATCTCTAAGCTCTCCTGGTAGTTGTTTCTTACATTACATCGTACTCATTTAAATAGCTGTGCAAATACTGGTGGGAGAGGCAGACACGCTGTCAAAATATCTAAACATCAGATAGTTACTACACGGGGAAAATGTATTTCTGAAGATTTAATACGACGAAACTGTGGACGACAGGCTCAGGGGAGGCCTGCGTGGGGATCTTACCAGCCCGAGAGACTGAACATAACCTCAGGATGGTCTGAAATTAAAAAGTTTCTAACTAAGAGCAGGTCGTAGTGGGTAGTCACATCCTAGGCTGGCATCTTCCCTGACAAAAGTCAGCCTTTACCTTTAACCGAACCTGCCTGTCGTCTTCTTGCGCCTAAGACGACACACTTTTGGAATGTTGGGTTTCCTTTTCCGGACCCCTGAAAGGACAGACACGAGAACCAAGAGCGCACAGACCCTCTCAGTGTTACTGTTATCGTGTTAATTGTTGACTCTGCCTTCCTGTGCGAAAGAAACAGGCATCTGTCACTGTACTTTTTACCCAGCCCCAGTTTCCCCACTCCCCTGCTGCCCCTCCCCCCCCTCCGCTCTCTTCCGCCTCCCTAAGTGTACCGTGGGCGCGTTTCCTGTAACCCACTTACGTCTTCTGGTTTGATTGTAATGTATAAAATAAGGTGCAAACTGCCATTTTGCGGAGCCTTTTCTCAGTCTGTTGAGGTTTTGCTTCCCGGTAATTGTCATCAGTTTGGCTCAAATAAACTCACAAAAATTCTTACAGGTTTGGACGTTTCTTGCATGGACAAAACTATGCAAAGGACGTGACAATTCTCGGGTAACCAAAGCTGTCAGAGGTCTCTGGATGGGATCTTCTATCAACAGCCAGGCTTTGATGCCTGCAGACAGTGAGGCTGAAGAAAGTTAATGGCTAAATGACATGCAGGGGATCCTAAAATTATTTTTTCTCTAAAAGTGGGGCTCACATGACCTCTGAGGTCCATTCCAACTTCAGTATTCTGAGTTTACAAGTTTACATCCAAACTCAGCTTGTTTTTCAGGCTGAATATGCTCACAAGGAAGCCAGTTCTGAAAATGTGCAATCGGATGGCATTGATTCATTTTTGCCCAATATGCTTTAATTTGTGAAATATATGTCATTAGTCTTTTGATATTTAAGAAATACTCTTTCGGGGAGAGGTTTTGTCAAAATGCATTGGAAAGTGAAATGAAGGTATCACATTCCGTCACTTCATTTTTAAAACATCACATTGGAAATCATCTAGAAGAGTAATTACAGCAGTCCTGCGGACTCAGTGGCTTCCTGTGAAGACAAGTTAAAAAGATAACAATCCCTCAGCCCGAGGTGACTATGGCCGCAACTCAAGGCTGAATAAAGAAAAATGACAAATGTTTGAAACCTGAAGAAACAGCAAGAGACGTAAAATAAAAGAAAAAAAACTACTTTATCTGACAGAGTAAAAATTCACGTTGTTTTTACAGGAACTGTGCACCCTGGAAATGAAGTACAGTTACGCCACGTTCTACACAAAGCGGAGGCGGGAAGAGGTTGCCCCCTCCCATGGAACCCTGTCTGAGGGCGAGGGAGGGGACAGAGGGAAAGAATGTCCAACAAGACCCCGATAGCCCTTCTGTGACGTGGAACTGCTGGTCTTGTGGCCTAATGAATACTCTGGCTGCTTAAGTCGGGCTAAGATTGAGTTTCTGACACTTTGAGCTAAAATCATCAAAACCCAAGTAGAGCTCCTGCTGATCTCTCAGAACTCCAGAATTCCAGGACACACCTACCACACTCGGGCTCTGGAATTAAGGAGTTAAAGTAACCCAGTTAAAAAGACTTTTCAAAAACATTTAGCATATTTAATTCGTGTTATTTAATTACAGATAGCGTGGCAACATCCCGCGTCTGTTTAGTCCCAAACACACACACTTCAACACCTACTCATGCCGTTCGATTCTTACGGACTTTGGAACTAGGCGAGGTGGGCATCGTTTCTTCCATTTTCAAATGAGGTAAATGATTGTTCTGCCTGAAATGCTTTTGTGATATGAGGAATGATTTGTGTAAGAGATCTTATTCTACTTGTCACATCCTACTTGGCTCTGCAGACAGTGCCTGTTGGGCTGCATATTTGCATATCTTAAATTTATAGCCCTCAGGAAGATAATTTTGAAGGCGGAAAGGAACGGTGATGTTCAAACGCTAGCCAGTCTAAAATATTCTGGCAAGGTTTTTACCCAAAGACGGGCAAAGAATCGCAAGGTTTGTTTATGTTAAACGCTCAGGCAGCTTGAAAAATGGCCATGGACCTTCCTGGTGCTTAGTCCCCCTTTGCTTTATGGGAAGAGGTCAAAGAGAGAGGGGGAAGTTCAAGGCATCATTCTTTGAATCCAGCACAGTACCAGGAGCACCAGCGAGCCCGATCTTATTTATTTCACCGACAATAAATTTAAGTGCTGGGCCACTCCACGTGAAATGCGCGTTTAATAGCACATCACCCCTTTTAAATCATCGGTTTATGACGGTTCCTTTCTTTACCGGTACAGATATTAATTGGAAAGGTAAACATTACTTTTAACAGCTCCATCTTCCGTTACCATTTTTCTCGGTCAAACTCCATCGAATCGGACAGACCGACTTTTAGAAAAACATTGGTTTTTGCATGCCTGCTAAATTAGCTTGTTGCGATGAATGAACTCAAAAGATGAGTTTAACTGTTGGGCCGACAGCCCAAGGCAGATGGGATTTCTCCAAGATGCTCCGGGAGAGAAGCTCTTGGAACAGGCACAAGAGCTTGTTGTCATAACGAGACCTGATTGGGAATTTTTTTTTTTTCAAGTTCTTGCCACAAAGGAGACTCATTTTCTCTGTTTACAGAGAATGTGGAAATTCTCAAACCAAAACAATACTCTCTAGTGGAAAGGTGTTATGCAAATCTGAAAAAAAAAATATTCCAAGTGTATGTTCACATTACCAAGAGCCTGTGTGGATCTTGAAACGAAAGTTGCTCTCCTTAAGCCATACTTTTGTAAGTATTTGCAAAGACTTTTTATGTAAAAACAAGGATTAAGGAGTTTGAAAAGATGGGGAAGAGCACACAGGAGAGAATCGCTGAAAAAGAGGAGAACCCAACAAGTATCAAGATTCCCCTCAATGCTTAGCGACGGTTGAACTTGGTGTTTTCCCAATGGGATGTGTCACAGACACATGAACGAGCCCCCCGGTGTGACAGCAGACACAGAATTGAAGTGTTGACAAGTGTGGTGAGGTGCTTGGTCCCTTCATGTCTGCACGGCGTCGAAATCCCATTGCTCTGAAAACTGCCCCAGCAACTGCCCCCTCCGAGAGGCTGTCAGCTGTGAAATCACCCCCTTTGTTTCCTGCTTCCACGGGTGACCAGACCTGGGTTCCCTCGGACCTGCTTTGGGGGAAAAAAATCGGCTTTATGAGGCCAACATATCACAGAATAGAGCCCAAACGATTACCCAAAATTTGAAGCAGACGCTCAACACATTTTCACCAGACACACCTCCTGAAAAGAAACATGTTTAAAAACAGGTTTATTGAAATAAATTCAGTGATTTGATTAATATTTACCAAATCAAAAAATAAGCTTTCACAAAATATAAAGGGTGGACTTTCAGCAAATACATGGTGTTTTTTGTCTTCTGTCACCTTTGGGGGTGACAATGCCCCTCACTCCCCAGGACTGGCACGTTTGTCCTCCGGTCTCAGGAGCCCAGTGACAAGGAAAGCACATGACCCAGGCTGGCTGATGGGAGTCCCTCCCTCCCCGGCCCCGCGATCCGGCCCATGGCTGAGCTCCGGTTCCAAAGCCACCAGCGTCCATGACAGGCCTTGAAGTCTAGAGCTGCCCAGGGGTATATTTGCTACCACTGTGGGGGAGCCTTCTTGACCACAAAGCGAACAGGAAAAAGGGCAGAGCTGAGCAGCCGCAGAGGAGGAAGGGAAGGTGAGAGCCATCGCGGGGGAAGATGGAGACACAGTGAAAAATCTCGGGGACCACGCCAGAGGCCCTGGCTCCAGCCAGACCCGAGCGCGGGCCCGGACCCTGCGGCCGTGAGTTACGGTCAGTCACGGTAGCCCTCGGCTCCTTTTCTTTCTCTGTTTTCGCTTGAGCTCCCTCACATGGCCCTGCATGGGGGCTGGCAAGCTTTCTCTCCGAAGAACCGGAGCGCAGACAGGTTTCCTTAAGCTTTGCGTGCCCTGCGATCGCTATGGCAACCACGCGCACCGCGGCATCGAAGCAGCCACAGGCTGCGGTCCCCAAACAGCTTGCATTGTGGACATCAGTTTTGAATTTTACATAATGCTCCCGTGTCACAAGACAGGATTTTTCTCTTGACGCTTTTTCAATTATTTTAAAATGTAAAAACCCTTTTTCATTCAAGGGCCCCACAGGCTGTAGTTGGGCCCATCTTGGCCTAACATTAATTTTTTGGTGTCCATCAAATGCGGGTTCTCCTCCTTCCTTCCTGCCACAATCCCCAGATTCCCCACCACCCGTTTTCCCCATTCTGTTTGGGTGCAATGGACGGCACCCTAAACTCCAGGGCTGGGTTTGATGGAATTAAGCCAATAAGAGAATTGCATCTCAAAGCTCAGGGCTGAGCCCCGAGGGGACCCATGATGCGATGTGTGACCCAGGGAGACGTGCGGAAACGTTCACCAGGACTTCGGAGAGGACAGTCCACTCGCCCGCTCCTACCGCCTTCCTAGCTCCGGCCACCTACTGGAGGTGCGCGCTGTTTTTGCAGCCAGTAACGCACAGGGAAGGAGGATTCGAGAATCCGAATCGCGGCCCCTGTAAAAAAGAGAGGTGCCAAGTGGGCAAATGGGGGGAATGGGGAACGGTTTTCAGGATCATGTGTAAAGGACACATGGGCAGAATCAAAGGGCGGAAGGATGGAGGGTGGGAGGTAGGGATGACTGGGGTGGGGGGAGTTGTGGGGGGGAACGGAGACAGCTGTACTTGAACAATAATTTAAAAAGTAAAGAAAAGAAACAAAAAACAAAATAATCATGGGGATGTAAAGTGCAGCTCAGGGAACCTGGTCAGTAATGTTGTAACAACCGGGCCTGGGGTCAGGTGGGGACTGGACATGTCGGTGTGATCACTTCGTAAGTTACATGAATGTCTGATCACCACTCTGTAAACCTGGCATCAATGTGATATTATATGTCAACTCTAATGGACAGATTAACAATTATTTTTAGAAAAGGATGCCACAGTCTTTTCGGAGCTGATGGAGAGAGCTGAGAGAGGGCGCGAGGTGGCCCCCCGCTGAGGTTTGCCAGGCCCCTCGGAAGCCGAGCTCCCCACAGCTCCTCCGCGATGGGGTGGGGGCGGGTAAACCTCTTTCTCTGCTGAGCGTCATATCCTTGTATAGGTCATGTTTTCTTAGAGGTTTCAGTGTCTTAGGATGAAAAGGATGCTGATGAAATGGAGGAAAAGTCAGAGGGACTGAGTCCTGCCCATCTTATCCCTATGAGAACACCTACCAAAGCGAGCCACCATGTTCTGGAAATATCCGAAAACTCTAAGTCCCTCCGGAACTCTCTCACCTTGACCAGGCGGGTCATTTAAGCACAGGCCACCGCCGTGGACCTAAGTGACTCACCTCCAGGGTAAACGACTTGCCAAATAACCGTTTAACCGACTGACCTACGTAGGAGAATTTATTGCTCACAAACCACTTTTCGCCCAGATGTGCATTTAACTCTTACAAGAACTTCCTTGAGGAAATGCTGTCTTTCTTGTACGGAGATGAAATGGAAACTTGAGGTTAAGTAAGGGTTCACTCACAGCTACCAGATGATAAATGAAAAAGACAGAACTTGAACTCTGAATCCTGCCCTCCGTTCTCCTCTGCTAGTCTGTCTCCTTTCGGCAAGGACAGGTCCCCCCTAACTGTGTCGATGTGCTTGCTTCAGTTCCCAAGGGTGGCCTAAACTTGCCCCCACTTTCCGGGACTGTCCACATACACATTCAGGAGAACCCTAGGCCCCAGCAGGGCCCGGGCATCTGTATTCAGTTCCTCGGTCCCATGGAAGACCTGGCAGACGCTAGTTCTTCTGAGCCCTTCGGGTAGGTGTAATCACCCTGGGAGTCTCGGTAAGAGGCAGAGTTGAATTCACCTGCTCTTAAGTGTAGCCTGAGATGCTGAATTTCTAACAGGCTCAGGAGAACCCTTTGAGTAGCAAGTCTAAGGATCTTTACCTGGATTTTTACACTGCAACGTAAGCCTGGTGGGGTGGCTCAGTTGGCTGGAGCGGCGTCCCGTACTGCAAAGGACTGTGGGTTTGATCCCTGGTCAGGGCACATACCAAAGCTGTGGGTTCAATCCCAGGTCCAGGCATATATGGGAGGCAACCAAGTGATGTTTCTTTCTCACATCAATGTTTCTCTCACCAGAAGTGAGGTGGTCATGGATCACCCCTCCTTTAGGTTATAGAAGAAGAATAACAGAATTCAAAGTATTACAGTGATAATTACTATGAGATTGAATCAGAAGATTGCAGGCTTATCCATACCTCTCATCTACAAATAGACAAAAAGTCTGCGGATAATTAGATCAGGCCCAGGGTGGGTTGTAAGAGAAGGGGTGACTTCTGTTTCATGGGTCGGTTCCCAGCAAAGAGTTCCGTTTAGCAAGGACTTCGGTGGGATTTGGGGCTGTGACAATTTCAAAACCGTAAAACCATGGTCTTGCAGTTGAGGTGGTGAGTACATAAGGAAACGAGAATCCCTTATACACAGGAAAACACAGAGGACTATTTTGGTATAACTCTTATGGAAGCCTGTTTTCCATTGTGATTCAAAACCCTGCCAAGTTGCCAACTTTTGACAATACTCCTTTGAGTAATGTATCATTAAAAAAATTAACTAGACAAGTCATATATAGGAGAATGTTTCTTGTACAGTTGTTTATAAGATCAAAAAACGAGAGAGAGTATAAATGCACGCATCACGTCACAATAACCGTGGAATATTTTACAACAACGAAGAATGATTGAGTAGCAATATGTGAAACATCCAAAGATGTTCAGAATGTAGAGCGGAGTGAGAAAAAAAAAGCCTGTGAATAAAGTTGATAGAGTCTGAATTGTTATAAAACGAATATAAAATTCTATGTGATTTATATTATATAAATCATATTTTGCACTGTATTATTGGGGGCACAGTCTTGCCTCTAGTGATATTTTTTTTGTGCTTACCCTTATTTCCTCGTTTTTCTATAATAAAAATGTATTGCTTGCATAGTAGAGAATATTTTGTGGGGGAGTTTTGTCCAGGGAGGGGTTAATTCCCAATTGTGTGCCTATTTTTCATGAGCAAAATCTAGATGACAAGTACAAGCATCTTTTGGGTGAAAATTTTCTTTTAAATGTTGCCCACATATAATCTTCTGCTCCACCCGCATAAAAAACTGGGTTCACAATTAGAGCAGCCTCCCTGTGTTTTGTCATTACCCAAAAATGCAGTCAGTCATGAAGTCTGGAAAAGCAGGAATTAAGCAATAAAGCGCAAAAGATAATGCGGTTGCTGTACGGTCATGCACTCCGTCGGCATCAAAAATGTGATATATTGCTGAATACAGTGATTTCCCCTGGGTGTAATTAAAATCTGAGAAGCGCGCCCCAGAACCACTGATATAAATAGTCCTCCTTGTAGGTAAATGAACCCCCACTGCCGTACAGGGGCCTTCGCTGCATTCAATTACACCGCACGCTAAAAACAGAACTAAAACGGATTCTGCGTGAAGGTTTGGGAACAATCGGAAGAGCCTGAAAGATTAATTCTAATTCTAAAGCGTAACTACACCAAATTAGTGAAAACCACCCCAACAACAATTACTAATATGATTACAAATATCACAATAACGGCAAAGATTTCCAAACACCTGTCAGGCCAGATAATCTATGTCCTAGAGGCCTAGACAATAAACCCACTAAATATTTAAGTGTTTCAACCTGAATGGGTTAACCCAGCAGAAACTAAATCTGAAATGTCAAGCCAATTCAACCTGACTCGGATCTTAATTGGAACACAGTGTTTAAAAAGAAAAAAAAAAAAAACATCAAAACATAATAAGGAGGGAAAAGTAAAAACTGGATATTTGATGCTAACAAATTTTTAACTTTTAGAGCTGGTAATGATGTTGTGGTTGGACTTTTTTTTTTTTTTTTTTAAAAAAAAGGGTCCTTCCCGGGAAGAGATGCCCTCGGAAATAGCCGGGGATAGAGCGGCATGTCCGGAACTCGACTGGAAACTGTCCGGTGGATGAGTGACCGCAGAGGGACCCAGACGGGCTCCCAGTCACACGCCGTCGAAGCAGCTTCCTGAGTATTTGTGGGCTCGTTTTACCATTCCCTTAATTCTGCTGAATGTCTGAAATTTCCCATCAGAAGTGTTTTTAAGAACAACTGGCTTCAAAAAGAGTTCCTACCTACTAATCATTCTGCATTACCGGATCTAATAGGCAGTTTGGTGAAAGAAGTCCCAAGAAGGTAAAGCTATTTTAAACATTGAGCTTATTTGGGAATGTATATACGTCTCAGGCAATAACAATCATCGAAAACAAAACTAAGTTTTAGTTTAAAACTAAACTAAAGTATAAACCACACTGGGAGTGAGTCAGACCTAAAGACCCCAGAATTGAGATTGTCACCAAAATGGGCCCAGGGGTGGGGGTGGGGGAGCACCCTGTTTGAACCAAATTGAGATAATTGCTGAAAACAGTAGATTTTTTAAAAAATAAATTCCTTGCAAAGGACTAGTTCTATTAAATAGCAGTCAGAGCAGTTGGTCACCGATGAAGTAGGAAGAATTCTATTGACAACGTGAAATAAATAAACAGGCAAGGCGGAGAAATGAGGAGACCGATGTGACTTCAGAGGTGATTTGGAAGATGGCCACACACCACACTTTCTCTCTTTGAACGGCCACCACATTCCCGCAAGACTTGGTTTCTGCTCCGCGTTTCAGATGCCTGCCCAAACTGAGTCCGGCCGCCTCCCCTTATCCGCGGCTCTGTTTCCCGCGGTTTCAGTTACCTGCGGTCCACCGTGGCCAGAAAACGTTCAATGAAAATTCCCAGAAATAAGCGATGTGTAAGTTTTAAATTGCACTGTCTGACTAGCAGGGTGAGATCTCATGCCACCCCGGACGGGACTCATCCATTCGTCCCGGGTCAGTACCTCTTCTTCCTTGATGACTCATAATGCAAATTAGTATATTAAATTCCAGCAATAAACTACGAAAGCAAGTGTCTGCCTAAACCCTGTCTTGTTATTGTTCCTGTTTGGTTGTCTCCACCTGCTCCTCTCTCCTGATTTATTTCAGTAACTCTGTTCCTGCTGGGCGGTGGTTCAGCATACTCCCTGCCACTTTGACACTTTGGGGGTTAGTTGTCTGCTCTTTTCCGATTTTCCTTAAATCTAAAGCTTCTTCAAGGAGCGCCTTCACTTGTCAGGGTTGGGGAGGGACCCCACGGAGGGAATTAGCCGCAACGCTTCGGTGAATGAGTTCGTCATCTAAATTGACAAGAGCCCTAAAGTAACAAATGGAATCCCTTATGTGCGGTGCGATGGAAAATTCTGGAACTCACGAATGAGACCTGATGCTGTGATGGCTATAGGCAGCTCAGGAGAAGCCACAGGCGTAAAAGACGCCAATCCCACAGAAGTCCCGAACACCCCGAAAGCAAGACTCGCCTCAAACGCGTTCAGCAGAATTCAGGCCCAAACGTCACCCTTAAAAAGTAGCCCCAGCGAGAGGGGCGCTCTCTCCAGGGGCGACTGAAGCCCCGGAGGGAAAAGCAGGTGCGGCGCGATCCCCAGGCCTGCTCTTTCTCCAGCTCGGCCCAGACAGAAGCCTGCTGACAGAGTCAGGGCACACCTTCCAGGCGCCCCGAGTGTCACCTGCCCCGCCGTCATCGTTCGCCATCTCACCCTGCGGACGCATGACCCCCGTGACCCCGCTCTGTCTACACCTGCCCCGAGAACTCCAGGACACCTACCGCAAAAAGGCAGCCCCGTCAGAGTTATCACTTCCCACCGCCTCCTGCGGCTAATCACAAGTGCTCCAGGCACTCACTGGCTTGCCTTTTATTACTTCTTACTCTGGTCCTACTTCTAGCCACTTTGTCCTTTGACTCTGAAAGATTCGATTCCTACCGCTTTTGTCCTACGTGACTTAGGAAGTGATGGGTACACAGATACGCAAACACGAATGAATGAATGAATGAATGAATGAATGAATGGGAAGGCCATCGGGCCCCTTGTTTCCATGTTTAATTCCTGGTGACTTCCATTGAGCTGTAAGCCTGGCACTGGATTTCAGATTTCCAACCTCTCAAATCCCTATGTTGTCCATTTTCCTAAAACCGTAAACACTTAAATGGGGAAATCAAAAAGCACGTGCCTTACTGTCCCATCATTCACCCCCTCTGCATCCTGTGATTCAGCCGCAAATCGTGTGGACCTAAAAGCTTGTTTGAGATCTACGGTATTTTGTTTCCACATGCTCTCGGTCTTGGGGTCCCCAACAGCCTCTTCTAATACATAATCAGCTTATTGTTTGGCAACATAGAAATGTTTTTTTTTACTCGTATGAAACCCTCCTATTTATTTCCCAGAAAGGGGAGGGAGGGGGAGGGGAGCCATAGATGTTCGGTTCTGGGAGATGGAAGTCAGAGCACGCTGAAGTACCTGAATAAATCTGTAAGTGGTTCATAAATAACAGGACAGGCCAACAAGCTAACTCAATTATACCCAAAAATGACTGCTCAGTCCCCCATATTGTAACATTTGCGGTAAAAGGCATTTGAAGTTAAATATAAATTTAAGCTCCCTTACCGCTGCTTAGGACTTCCAGAAAGGCCTGTCTGGAAACGTGAGATTTTCCATGCTCCGCCGCCGCCTGACGGGAAACCCCGAGGAGAGCTGAAGAAAATGCTCTGTAAAGACCAGTGATTTATGAGGGCAAAAAACATTTTTAATTTTATCAGAAAGGAATTGTTTGAAGAATGCAGAGCTAATCCACAGGGGTATGTGCAAGTCCCTACGCAACATGATTACAGACTAAGGAAAGGAAACTTGAGGAACTTCAGTTCACTCTCGGATAAAAATCTGCATTGGTGTGTATGCAGACCGAGAGCGCCAACGCCCCTTAGCGCCATCTGACAAAGTCCGCAAAGCTTGTGGGCACACGGCCCCTAGCTATCAAATACTAAGCTATATTTAGCCTTGCCTAAGGTTGCTTTGAGTTTATTTCCCAGTCTCTGCCTGAAGCAGGTAGTAAGAAAGCCAATGACGTTGAAAGTGACTCTCGACATCTTGCTGGTGACCCACAGTTTGTGGTAACAATGAATCTCATGGTCTTCCAGCTCTTGAGTCTATCTCACCTCCTCCATGAAGTCTTCCCAGATTAACCCCATTTAAGAGTTTACATGCCATCTTAGAAGTGTGGTGTTCCCCCTTTAAGTTGCAGAACTCACAAGCCCAGGAGTCAAGCCTATTACTCAGTTTATTTCTTCCCCAAACTCTGAGTCTTGGAGAGTGATCTGGGTAGATACCCACTGTGTACATCTGCCCCTCGGTGACCACAGACAGCGTCCTCACATCTCCGTGCTAGTAAGTCACAGTTGAACTGGAAGGAATGAAACGGAAAGGGGAACAAGATTCAACGATCTATTTAGAGTGTGATTCTGGTTGCCTTCAAGCATGTGAACTCCATTCATAAGAAGATTCAAACTTAGTGTGTTACATAGTGACTGAAAGGAATAAAAGGGTACTTTTTTTTTTTTTCATTTTAAGGAAGACTTTGTACATGACTGGAGAAGTCAAGAAAAATGCAGTGAGTTTCATGAAGACATAGTATATTCCCTCCGCACTGAGACGTCAAACAGAAGCTGAATCATCCTCGAAGGAGCTCAGGCCTGGGCCAGCGCATGGCTCTCTGTGTGTGGTCTCCAGGCAGCTTCAGGCCCTGGGCTCCTTCCTCTGCAGACCCACTCTCTGGTTTTTGAGGCTTTTTGCTCATTTATTTCAGACCTCTGGCATTCAGGCAACTGCCAACACCTACAGTTCTTTTAAAGATAAGTTTAAATCCTCAACAGACTCATTTTTTCCTCCTCTTTAAAATGCTGTTTTACACACACTCGAAAACCCTTCATCGGCACAGGCCCCGTAGAGCTTTGGGTCCTGGAAAGAGAGACGTTCTCAGAAGACAGTTGCACCAGGAAATCAAAATTTTTCCCTAAGGCATTTGTTTCCAAAAATTAGCCAAACGTGGCCGATTCACGTGCTGGAGGATAAGGTGCCTTTGGAGAGAAAAATTTGGGAGCCTTCCGCCCCTTGGAGTAAATGACACCCGAACATGTCTCAGGACATGTTTTTCCAACACGGAAACAAATGTATGTGACTCACAACCAGAGAGGAAGGGGTGAGCATGCTTGGGAATTCCCTCCGCAAGACACCACCGACTTTGGTACCTGTCTCCCAGGCCCTTCGCTCTGGTCTCTGCCCACCATCCCTCATTCCCATCCCTCGTCTTTGGCTTTCCCCAGGCGCAAAATAAAGTTGAAAGAACAAGAAGGAGAGCGTGGTGGCGGCGGACGAGGGGCACTCAGGAGAGAGGTGCCCGTGCGAACAGGTCGCTCAGCCTGGGGAGCTCTCCAGCGGTCTCCAGGGCTTTCACTCCGTCAAATGCGCCCTTATTCAAAAACACAGATCATCATTTTTTTCCCAGAAACTCTCGCGTGATAAAGGCCCCTTAGTTAACCTCCAAGCTGCTGGCCCTCTTTGTAATACCTTTTTAAAAATTGTCTCCTTCCTGTATATATAGAACCGTGTAAATATTCTATGTATCTCTGCCAGACCTGGCAAACTGGATGTCGTTTTGCAGTCAGGGCTTTGTTACAATATTTTTTTATTATTATTTTAATGTCTTGAGTTTCACGATGGGTCCCACCAATCCCAGATGCCTCACACGGGATCTCTCTGGTCCCTGTACGCACTTGAACTCACATCCCTGAATCTGATGTGAAGATGCGTCCCGATGGACCCGCAAGTTGGTGCGTCTGTCTGTGATACCACAGACCGAGGCCATGTTTTCTAACTTCCGACACGCTGCCAGGCACCGAGCATTGCACGGCTTTGGCAGGCACTTAACATTGGAGGGCGAAAACGATTTTCGGGAAAAGAAGTCTGTGGTTCTTAGAGTTTCTTAAGCATGTACGCTGGACAGAGTGAAAATACGACTTTATTCCGCCCCCATGCTAAATAAAACTCCTGTTCCTTATTATGGCCTAATAGGTGGAAACGTTTTTTTAATAAACAGGTTTAAAATTTTTATTTTATTTTTTACAGAGGGCAAGGATTGGTGGAAGGAAGAATATATGACTTTGTTAAGACAAAGAAGAAGGACCTTGTTATTGTTATTATTACAATTCCTATTTTTATCTAACGGGGTCCTGGGCTTGATTATAAACTCTCCGGAGGAGAACGCTGCATCCCTCTGACGCAGTGGGCGCGCGCAGGAAGAGATATTTTAATGAGGAGAGCTCCTGGCGCGTCTTTAAAAAAAAAAAAAAAAATTCCTTCTTCTTTTTTTCCCAGTGTCCAGAAAAGTCTCATGAAATAGAGTGTCTGTTTAAATAAAAATGATTTCAGAGCTGTCCTATGAATTTCGATCTGCTTCTCACCAGCTCAGACCATTTTGAGTAAAATTTTGAGGATGGAAGGGCTAAAGGTTTAAATTCCACCAAAGGGTCAAAAGGCTGGGGTGGTATAAAAACACAGAGAGGTCGGCTGAGTGCAGAAGAATGCATTTGCAACGGGAATGGCAGAACTTAACCTTGGAAGTTTTCTGCACACGGATGGGACGCACTTTCAGCTGACACTCCGGTTCGTCTGTCCCTCCTTTTTGGTGTCTGTTCCCTGTTTCTCTTCCACGGGTCCCTGCGGCCCCTTCTCCCCAGCCTCGTTGCTCTGACCTGCCTGGGCGCATCGGTTGTCTGCAGGACTCACACCCGCCACCCCCATCGCAGACCCCCACACCTTTGCCAGCTGTCAGAACTGCTCATCTGGAACGCGCTCACATCGGACCCCAGACCCCCAAAGCTGAATCCAAGCGGCACCTTAAGAACAGCAGGCGCAGCCCGTGCTCGGGACTCCGCTGAGTGGTAAAACCTTTGTGCGGCCACGGCCCGTGGAAACCCGTGGCTCGGGGAAGGCCGTTTCTGGTCTCAGATGTTCTTAACTCCTCTCCCCTCGGCACAGTGCAGAACCCGCCACTTCCCTTCAGACTCTGGACTCCCAGGCACAAGGAGGAAGCCGACTCCCGGGGCCGGGCTGTCTCGGAGGCACGTTGCTTTTCTGTCCTCTTACCCTCCACGGGCACACGGGGGGTTTTGGAGTTTTCCCCCCAACGCTGTTCTTATTTAGTTGCCTCGTGTATTCTGTAAGGCTGTATTCCATGCCTCTTGACAAACCTGTGCCGTTTTCGTGACTACAGCTTAGGCTCTAGAGCCGATGGCTAACTTCTCTGGAGAAACGCAGGGCCCGGCAGTCAGCGCGCAGAAGCCGAGCTGACCACACGTCCTCCGAGAGATTTCGAAGCGCTCTCAGAGCCTGTGCCTCCGCCCTCCCTCTGCCCGGTGGGACTCTACCAATGGCCTTGCCTGGAGCCAGAGAACGATAGGAAAACGAATCAGAAACTGTGAAACGTGTGTTTAACGATTGTGAGAACACCCTCGAACGCCCAGCACTATGTAATTCACCGTGCAGGTCGCTGGGGCCACAGAGAATCCTGTTCTTCCGACGACTCCCTTTCTTGATGTTATGTTTTTCTGCTGTTTCATGAGGCGAATGTCTGAAGGGAGCTGATGTTATATCTCTAAGTGGCCTAAAATACCAAAAGGATCATCGTTCAAAGAATTGTTTCTCCGTTCGGGAACACAGTCCAGGGGTCTTTTCTTGAAGGGTTCTCATGGCCACCAGAGAACGCTCCTGCCCGAACCATTGCAAAGGCCGGAGATGACTCACGAGAAACTCCGGATGCTTCGTGCTATAGGACAGATTCCACGGGGCTCTAAGTAACTTCCAGTCCAGCCCTATTCGAAAATGTCCTTCCTGTTGGACTCTGGTTAACCTGGGCGTGACCACACCAATGCATTTCTTGCAGTTTTTCTGGGACAAGCTGCTTAACCCCCAGAACCTCGGTTTCTTCATCTGCGGATCGGGGAGAAGACCTACCTTGTAGATTCAGGAAGGAGATTAAGTAAGACAGTCATAGATGAAGAGCCGTGCCCGACATAATCACGGCACACGTTAACGAATGGGATTAACATCGCGGACTTAAGCCAAAACCCTGTATAATTACAATGGTTTGGGTTAGACTTTCGAACTCCTGAGAGATACAAGGGAATAAGCCCACAGGGCTCTGTGCTGGGTCTACCAAGTGATCCATAGATTCTTTGTACCACCGTTACAACTCTTACATAAAATCGCCTACCACAAAAACAGAGCTCTCTGTGCGAACCGAACCTCAGATCAGAATGGTCTGGAATCAGAAGGGATGCTGTGGATGGATCGACGTACCAGCAGCGGTCAAGCGTCGCTGTCTCCGGCCGGCCCTCCAGGAGCCGACCCTGCCCTGAGCTGAGGACGCACCTGCCAGATGTCTTCGGAAAACGCTCCAGGAGGAAACCCGTGGGAAGGGGCTGTGGTGAGGAGCGGTGGGGTTTATCCTCGTTCCAGGCAGGGGGCTGGGCCTGACAGCCTTCAGACTTGGGTGGTGGGCTGCGGATTGGGGATCGGAAGGGCGGGCAAGGTCAACTGCAGGCCCTTTGGACCATGGCAAGGGGACAGCACAGCTCCACGGACCAAGGGCGTTTGTCCCTGAGAGTGGCAGGTGGGCTGTGGATGCAAACACATGCCGTGCACGAGGGGAGCGGGCGGGGTGGGGGGTAGGACCTAGGAGCCGGAGCGCCATGGTGACTGCGCCCAGGCAGCCACACACCTTCCGTCGCACCGACCGGCCCAGCCTCACGAGGCAGCCTATTGGCAGATACATGCGATTGTTCAGATGCCCAATAAATAAATAAATAAACTAACGTGCTTTCCTGGCTGCCTGCTCCGCGGTCCTCAAAGGATGCCCTCGCTCACAGAAAAGACTGAAAACCTCGCCATTCCCCGCACTCACCCTGCGCCTGGCTGCCCCACCCATGTCTATTCTGGGTCGAGAACACTAGCCAACGGCAAACTCCAAGGGCACACGACAGCCCTCTGACTCCAGTGCATGTTGTAGCTCATCCAGCGATAAACCCCCATTCTCACCCCGTGCCTGTGTTCAGGTTGGACATGGTGTGCAAGGGTCCTGCATGGGGCGGGGTGAGGCAGGGGTGGTGAGGGCACGGATTCCCCATCACCACACGCCAGGAGCCAAAACGTGGGTTCATCCCACCACTGGGGCTGCGGGTTCCACCTCTTCTGGAACACAGTATCTGCCAGGAGTATCCATGTAAAGGTCCCCTTCAACCTTAACCCGTCACCTGTGGGTAACAGCTTCAGACTGTGCGACTGTCCCATGCCCCACAACCGGTTCCCGAACAGCTTTCACATCCATCGATAATCCTGTGTGTCGTGATTGCACAGACGATTCTGGAGTCGTGATTTCCTCCAATTCTGTTATTCCTTTTACATTTCTAGCTGGCATTTCTCTGTATGGAAGAGCTCCCCGTAGTCCTCACGCACCCCTTTTTATTCATGGTTATATTTTCTCTTCTTTTTTTTTTTGTTCTGATGCTCACATTGTTCCGTTTGGCTCACTGGATCCCCTTCAAGCCAGCTCCCATGTCCTTCTGACACGTACCTGTCATTCTTGCTGTGGGCTCTTGCTTCGAGGAGCCACAGACCTCTGCGGGCCCCCCGGCACTTCCCCCTGATCCGTGGAATCGGCCACACCACACACCACGGAGCCCTGAGTCCTCTAAGAGCCTGACGGAATTTGGAAACCGGGACCTTGCTACTGTGCTTACAGCGATCAACTTCTCAAAAACAGAGGAGGGGACCCGTTTACACCTCGGGCCGTGATCCCGTACCGCGTACACCTGCGTGAACTCGTGTGTGATGTTGACGCCCTACGAAATGGACACACTTGCGAAAACTAGTGTGTGTTTTCCAGGGTGTTCGAATTCGGGATCTCTTTCGTCCGCGGGGTCTCTGACCACACGTTACGGCGAGGCGCTGGCAACCACAGGCCAACCTGAGCGAACGTCAAACGAGGTCACTCTTCCCCTGTCCGAGCCTCGATCCGGTGCCAGGTTTGCTGTCCCAGACGGCTCTTCGGGAGCCATTTTCGATGACTAGATTATATAGAAATACAAAACATCAGTACAAAGGCAACAACCAGGTAAAAGAAATTTTGGGAGTCAGCGCCAAATATTTTCTTCCCCAAATTGGCAAATGAGGCCAGTTGGAGGCTGAGCACCCTCCCCCTGTGCCCCCCACCTCCCAGCTGTCTGCCGGCTCTCAGCCTGTCCCGTGCAAGGGGGACATGTACGACTTCTCCCCAGCAGAAGACAAGCTCTCCGAAGTCCCTCTGTCTGAGCGGCTGCTCTGGCAGCTGCCGACAGTCAACTCCACTCCACCAAACGTCGCAAGAGCTCTCAAACAGGAATGAGAGGAATGAGGGCTCTTTTCTGCTCACCCAACTTATTTTTTCCCTTAACTTCCATCTAGTTCCAAGAAGGTGAATTAAATGGCTTACCGGGCTGGTTTTTCTTTTTTTTTTTTTTTTTTTCCCTCCTTGAAAAAGCTGCACTTTTTTGAAATGGCAGGCTGCCATTGGTAGCGGGGTTGCTCTGGGTCTCTCCTGTGGATTTAAACCGCGGCTGCTGGCTGGGAGCTGAAAGGGCCATTTTTCAAGCAGCACTTGGGTTTTAGGAGCCAAGAGGGTCCTAAAATCTAAAGTGTCTCTACTTTTACTGGGGGGAAAAGGTAATTTTTTTTTTTTTTTTTAACCAGGGGAGTGTAGGTGTTTTCACTGGTTTTTCTCCTTCGCGGTCATTATAATTAAGAAAACCATTCATCAAAGAGCTTTGACTAGTGTATGTTGGCGTATCAACGTATTTTTCTGAAAATGTTGCCAGTTTATAAGCCCCTTTCCATTACGCCCATCGTCAACCTGTATAGGGATGCTTCAAACACACATCTTTTATGATTCTGATTGTGTAAATAACACTTTACATCAACCTTCCGTAAGTCCATGTAGCACGTTTTTAGTTAAATGCTTACAAGGGCCTTCATTTGTCAGCCAACAAAATATACTTTATGGGTGTTATAAAAAAGCATTTTGTTTACCTAAGGAAAGGGACCGCCCATTAGGCTCAAACAACAGATTTTAAATCATGTTTTTGCTCTAATTTATCACCTGTAATGCTGAAGGTAGCCTCCTAGGGCTTCAGTACCTTGGGAAAGGAGAAATGGTGTCTCCACTTTTTCCAAAGAAAACACAGAGAGATGGCTGCGATTCTAGGTCTGTGCCCCGATGCCACACTGTACTGGTTGACCGATGAAGGAATTATTGAACAAATACGTGATTTATAAATAACAAAGTCCGGTGAGTTTGCCCTGACAATTGAGTTACTCCTAGTTGTGTGATTTCAGGCATGGCTGGGCCAGAGATGACTCAAAGTCAGAATTTCTCTCCGGGTGCAAGTTTTTCTTTTTGGAAAGGTCCCATGTGAAAGTTGGACAGTGGGAAAGGCTGATTTCAAAAATGGGTCCATTTGAAATACAGTGCTGGAGACGAACTCTCCGATACCCTGAACCGGTAGGAAGATGATGAGCTAAGAGTCAAATATACTAAGACCAGCATGCTCCTTCTTTTTGCCTGCGAACCTGGCCTTCCCTTCCGAAGCTCGGGGGCAGGGGCAGACGATCGTGAGCTGGCTCCATCATGAAAAGTCGTTTCCGGCTGCTCACGATGTCAGTCTCCAGGAAGCATCTTCAACTCTGTCCCTCGCTTCTCCTCTTTAGGTGCTGACTTCAGTGGTCCCACACTGCCCTCACCCTTGCTCTGGGGAATCACATTGTGTTCCAGGTACCGGCTTGCGTGCGGTGCTTCCCCGGCGGGCTGGATTACCCTGCTCTCCTTTGGGCCCTCACTACCTGCACAGAGCAGCACGTGGTGGGTGGTGCTGGCAGACAGGTGTGCACTGACTGATTAAGTGAATGAACGACTGGATCCATTCATGGAAACTGCCCATCGCTCTGGGCTGCTCGTGGCAAATTCGAAGGCAAAGCCAACCCCTGAATTATTGCACAACCCGAATCCAGGCACCCGCTCAGGAGGTACACGTCCAGGCCGAACCTCTCTGGAAGGATGTGCTCCCAATGAGGGACACAACACCCAGAGGGGACAAAACACTATTCCGCGTGGGCGTCAGAAATATCCAGATGTTACAGCGGTTCCCCCAGCTTCCTGGATTTAATTCCGCCGAAGTGTCATCCCACCAGGGAGAAATGAAATGACAGCTGACCCTTGAACAAGACAGGTTCGGACTGGGCGCGCTTATACGTGGATTTTTGTTCAGTAAATACCTGTTTTCCATCTACAGTGGGGAGTCCACGCACTCGGGGGTTGAGAATATGCACAGGTCCAGCCCTTTTTACGTAAGGCACGGCAGCGTCTGTGGGTTTTGGGGATGAGATAAATCTTGGGGGGGGGACTCAAAAACATTACACGTGGATTTTCGATTGCCTGGAAAGGGGCCCGTAACCACTACGTTGTTCAATGACCAACCGCAATTTATGTTTAAATTTATCTAGGTCCATTTAATCCATTACGTTAGATTCCCATTAAGCGTTGCTGATCTAGCATCAGTTGCACTGTGGCTGGATGAGGTCCAACACTGAGGCCCATGGTTAGAAAGAAAAAGTCAAGTTGCCCAGTGAAGGCGCTCCCAGGCATTCGACTTCAGAGAGAAGAAATCCCACATGTCGCTGTGAGTCTGTAGCCCACTCCTGTGTATTTCACTGACGTCCTTGTCACGCCTGCCACAGCGCCATAGCGGGAGGCGGGAGGCTGCGGACACAGGAACCAAGCACCAGGTGAGTGGGTGAGACCAGGGCCAGAGGACAGGGAGAAGGTGGGCCGCCCGGCACTTGCCCAACGCGAGATTTGTGAGCTAACGAGGTACCAGCAGGCAGGGATGTCCTCAGGCCAGCCCCAGGCGCTGCCTTGGCATCCGTCCCGAAATAAAGCATCACGAACCATGTTGTCACCAGTGTCTTGACTTCAAGTATCAGCTCTACGAAAAAGTCGTGTTCCTACGCCCCTGCCCCCAGACCGGGCCATCGCAGGCCAAGACTGCTTTGGTGCCTCGGGTGAGCTCCTAAGGCCTGCACCAATTATGGGAGCCGGCTGCTTCCCCTCGCCTCCACGCCTGCGGGTTCTGCCTTCCTCCTCCTCATCTGAGAGGCCAACGCTCGCTTGGTCCGAAATAGCACGCGGCACCCAGGGCGATACGGAGACGCAGGTCCCTTGCTGGGAAAGTCTCAAGGGCGTCAAGATGGGGACAGCGGAGCAGGAGCCCAAGAGCAGGGCTGTTCTTAGCGTGAGGCATGGTGTGACCACGCAGATGCTCCTACAACGTGGGCGCTGCTCAAATCCGCGAGGACAGGGGGCCGTGACGATGGGAGCTGGCGGCCACCTAGGTGGAGAGATCACAGGGCACTCATTAGGGACTCTGGGCAAGGACGGTCCCCTTCCTCCACCATCATCCGCAGCCGCCTCCCAGCACAGCCTGTGCCAACAACACTTCGGAACCGCCATGGCCCTCAGCTGCCTGCAACATCCAAACTCCGTGCGCAGAGGCCCTTCAAAACGTGGGCCCAGCGTGACTTTCTGGCCTTGTTTCCCGGCCGAACCCCAGCACCCTCTCCCTGCCCCTCCAGCCGCCTCCCCCGTGGGCTCCTGTAACAAGCCCTGTGTCTTCTCATCGGCAGGTCCCTGCCTGATAGGACGTTCCCCTTCCCCGTCCCCTGCCCGAGTACCACGCCGGCTTTAGCGCTCCCTGGCTCGTCACTCCTCATTTCCTGCACGGCGTGCCCTCCCCCCACCCTCCGTGACCGGTTCCCTGCGAGAGCCTTCTAGCTGGCCAGCCCGCCTGCCTCCAGGGCACCTCTATTCCCGCTCTATGTCTTGAACAGCAACCACCGGAGTGAAGCACGAGGGACTGAGTGTCCTGGTGTCCGGTCCCGAAGGGATCCACCATTAGATGCCACTGCCCTCCTCACGCATAGCACGAGGAGAACTTCAAAATTGTATCAGGCACCTCGCTGATGCCCGTGACCAAGTGTTCACTGAGCAGAAAGTGAACATCCTCGGTACCACCCTAGACTCTGACGCTACCGCAGACCCGCCTGCACGGTTACAGTCATTTTTCCCTAGAAAGCAGACCACGGGCCAATAGTGGGAAGGATCGTATCGGTCATGCCTGGGTAGGTACAGTCATCTTGGCGTATGAGTCTGCACACGTCATAAAGCTTGGTTAATGAAATAGGAGCTCTCCTTCATCTTTGTGGTCCGGTCCTCACCGGAGAACTTCCGACAACACCCCCTCAAGCGATGCCTTCCAGGTGCTTAAAAGAAGGGGGAATCTGGCATTCCGTTCTCAAAATGCAGGCACAGGAGCATCGCCCAGCCCAAGCTGCGTGCCTTCCAAGTGTTTTAAATAGAAGGGTGACGGAGAATCTCACAGTTTACTCCTTGGCGGAGGATGGCATTTCAAAACATGGACTATTTTGTTGTGAAAAGCTTCCTGGCAAGATAAATAGAGGAGGCACAAGGAGGGGTGACTTGGGGATGAAAAGTGAGCTCTAAATTTTATTTCCAGAATCTCCTAAATGAATACACATGCTCTTTGAGGAAAAGAGAGAGACATTTCCCTCCCCATGTTCCTCTCTAAAACGAGGATGTGTGGAGTACGGCACCCCCCCAGCGCCCCCCGCCCCAGAGCAATGTGTGACTCTCAGCAGACCCCTTGCTCAGAGACGTCAGCAGACAGTTCCAAATAGACACGAACACACAGCCAGCCACTCGGGAAAGAGCTCCCAGGTCACTTATGAAATTCAGAAATCTTCCCTACAAATGCAGATGTTCTTTTCGTGTATCATGTTCCTGGCATAGAAATACGTAACAAAATACGTTCCATAATCCCTAAATACGTTACTAAGTGTGGTCAGATGTGTCGCAGATCTTGTCTGCTGTAATTTCCTCAAATATTTTGAAACAGAATGAAATCGTTCCATTTCAACACCCGCTCATTGTATCAGGGCAAACGTGTTCGAGGTAAGGGGAGAGGAGCCCAGGAGGCAGACCACTGCGTGTGCGCGGTGAGCTCCGGGCGTTCCCACCCCGCCACCAGGCTCCTGGGTGGGGCCGAGCAGAGGAACCAGGCTGAGCCAGCAATTAACTAGGACCAGGGACAGTCCCCAAATCCTCCCGAGTCTCAGAAAAGGGGGCTGCTCACCACGTCCAACCTCTGTGCAAAATGCATGTTTGCCCAGGCCCCGTGGAAATCAGCCGATGATATAAAGTCTCCTTTCTTGGTTCCTCCTGGGCTGCTGTCCCCCACCCCGAGGGCTTCGCTGAGAACTGCAGTTGGCCCCCCGACTCCAGGGAGAAGGTTGGGTCAGGGGTTGTTCCGCAGGACCCTGCCTGTCGGTGTGAACCCCAGTGGTTCCCCTGAGACTCTCTCTCTCTGGGAGTTTAGATCCATGAGAGAGGTCGGTCAGTCCCACGCCGGCCCATGATTCTAGCTCACACACACACACACACACACACACACACGGGCGTGTGGATCACGTGTGAGCAGCAGCAACCCAACTGGAGGGGGAGGGATGGCAGAGAGAGGGTGGGGAGAGAGAGAGAAGGAGAAAGGGAGGAGGAGGGGAGGAGGAAGGAGGAGAGAAGAGCAAAGAGAAGGACAAGACTAGGTGGGGATGCGGGGAAAGGGAAGAGAGCTACTGCGCCCCCACCCCAACCCCCCACCCCCCGCACCCGAGTCCCCAGCATCATTTCTTGCCGTCTCCAGCCCCTGGGATTCAGCTGCACCGACTTCCTCCGGCTCCACCTCCCCCAGGCTAGCTTGAGTCCTGCAGCTTGGTCAGCGAGGAGTCTCTCCACCTTCCTGTCCAAGACCTCTGACCCTTTCCTGCGGCCTACCCCCACCTGCAACCACCCCCCCGACCGTGGCGAACCTCTCCTTCTTACTTACACCTGTCAGTTGCTATTCTATCTGAAAGTGTCTCATGCAGCAGTAAGTGAGGCAACTTTGAAATAACCGATCTTTGTTCTCCCTTCTCTCTTGAACTGGGGGCTTTGGGCCCCCTTTATTAAAAGGCATTTTCTTTTCAAATCGACTCACCTTTAATCAGAACCAGAAGCACACAGCCAACGGGCCGCACAACAGCCCTGCGGCAAGCGCGCCGTGAGAAGCCGCCGTTTCCCCGGCGCTTTGATTTCTGGTTAGTCGGCCCGACGTGCTCGTTCCCAGACTCGAAAACAGAAAGAAAAAAGAAAAGACCTTCTATCTGACTTGGCCGTGTTTTTTAATGATTCCGCACGCTGACCTGCCAAAAAGCCCAAGGCACAGAAACCCTAATAAGGGCTCACAATAATCGAGTTTCTCCCTGAAACAGACTTCCCCTGCAGAGCAGCTGAGTCAGCCGGTCCCCGTGTAATGAGCCCCCACAAAACCTGGGACGGGGACTCGGCCCCAGAGCAACAACCAGAAAATTCCACAGGCAGTTCAAGCCCACGCAGAGACTCAGCAGAAGGACCGCTGCCCCTGGCCACAAGGATTACAGATAGGTATTTTTAACGGCATCCACAGTGGAGTCTGAGGGATTTGAATCTCACCTTTCCGTTAGAGATGGAGCTCACGCTTTTCCTGAGACTTCCTGCCCTTGTCGCAATCTCGGGCAAAGGTCACGCTGGTCTTTTTCTTTAAGACGCAGCCATGAGACCGTCCATGTCGGTTCACTGTAAGAAATTTTTCTGGTGGGTCTGTAACCATGAGAGGTCTCTATCGCCTTCTCGGCCAGGTGAGCATCCTCAGCCAGGTGAGGACCCTCGGCCAGGGGCCGCTGGGCAGCAAACTTGAGCTGGAAATCGCCCGAGTTTAAGGTTATCGAGCAGATCCTATTGACCTGCTATCGTCCCTCTTTCCCCAAAGGGGGAAAAAGCACGCAGGCTCTACATTCAGTACAGGTGTTTCACAAAAACTGCCCCCGACAGGGCTCGAGAGCGGACCACTCACTCAGCTCGGGAGTGGCAGTTTCTTCTCCAAGCTGCGGCGGGGGAGGGAGGCTGAGGTCATGGGGACCAGACCCTCCCCCAGGCCTCTGGCGTTTCATCAGCGGCTTCCAGGAATACACTCCCGCTGTCCGTGGCGACAGTCACAAATCAGCATCCGAGCCATGGGTGAGGCACTCGTAGACGTGATTGAAAACCCACACTCACCAGTGGATTTTACCTGCTCGTCCAGGTCCTTCCTGTTGATGGTATTGTGAGGACGGGGATGCGATTCGGGGTGCAAGCTCACGGTGAGACTCGCACCCTCCGGCTCCGCCTCCTCCCCGTCCAGCACGCTTCGGCAGCTACCAGGACCGCAGCGACCCTTCTCCACGCTGGGGACCATCCATCTGCTGAGCCTGCCACCTTCTCCGGCTCCCTCAGCGGCGCCATGTCACCACGCTTCTCCGGTAACAGCCCGGTCAGGCGGCAGGACCCCCCTCCCGGGGCCCTTCCTCCTGACCCAGCTCCAGCTCCTGGCCTGATCCCCGCGGGCACCTGCTCAGGTGACAGTGGCTGGAGGCAGGCCGGTCTCTGTGCGAACTCACGGCCAGAACCGCAAAGGGACCCTCCCAGCTGGCCATTCTGCCGTCACTTCCTCCCCACGCTCAGTCCCTTTCCTGGACAGAGGTCTCCTAGCTTCTTTTCATCAAACCTGCAAAACCTCCTCACCTCTGTTCTCTCTCAGGGGTCAGACTCCCCACTCTTTGCACTGAGAAAATGGAAGGAACCGGGGTGGTACCCGCTGGGGGAGATTTCCACTCCTACCACCCCTGTGAGCAGCCAGCTCTGCCTTGGGGGCCATCAGCCCCAAACCTTCCCGCTCTCATCCCCTCTGTGCTGTCTGCGCCCCCCCCCCCCCCCAGCAAACTCACAGCCTGTCCTTCTCACAAAAACGTTGCTAGTCCACCCAGCTTTTCTTACGTGGCTGCCCTGGCTACTCAGTCTTCCCCTCTTCTCACCACTACCTGCCTAATTCTCATTCTTCCTTTCCCTGAATGCTGGGCTCCAGCAAAATTAGCACGTCCTTGGCCCTGGCTGAGGAGCACATTTGGTTAGAGCATCATCTGATACCCCGAGGTTACAGGCAAGAATCGATCGGTGAATGAGTAGACAGGTGGGAAAGCAAGTCTATGTCTCTCTCTCTCCCCCCTCCTCTCTCTCTAAAAGTCAATAGATAAAAAAGGAAAAGAAATTAGCGTGTTCGTTTACCTCCAGTCACGTGGTTTGCTTCCTCTCCTTCCCACCGTGGCTCTCGATGCCCCTCCCACCTGTATTTATCATCCTCAACCGAAGTTCAACCGTCGGTCCTTCCCAAATTTCCTTTAAGACTCACCTTCAATCCCTTGAACTATTTTTACCATCCTTTCCGTCTAAAGTGATCTCTCTTTTTCATAAACTTTCCATAAAACTGACAAAGCGATCAGTTACACACCCCTGTCGCAGAGAAGATCATGGTATATTTTTCCGTGCCCGGCTTCCGGAATTTTTAAATACTGTATTCTTTTAACTCGAATTTCTCTTATCTGTACTGGCACCTGAATGAAATTGTAAATTCCTGGACAACAGTGACCGAGTCACAGTCGGGTAATGAATTCCCCAAAGCACCACTCCAGCTGGGATCCCCGGACCTGCAACCTCAGCACTACCTCGGAGCTTGTTAGAGATGTAAATTCTTGCGTGACCCCCGGACCTACCGAATGAGAGATTCCGGAGGCCCTGCGCTCTATGCCTGAACAAGCCTTCAGGTTATTCAGACGCTAAAGTTCGAGAACCAGCGCCCTGGAGCATTTAAGGCAGTGCCCGGGCCATCATGCTATTTAGTCAATAAATATTTATCAAGCGCCTCCTGCCCGCCTGGCATTGTGCTCATATCCAGGGCAGGAGCCGAGCCGTCTCCACCCTCCCAGGTGCGGAGCCGAGGCAGGGAGACAGGCGTGAATTAAGCGATCTCACCAATAAATATAAAATGGCAGTTGTCATAGCCAAATGACAGTTGTCACAAGCCGTATAAAAGAGGTGCTACGGAGCGTCAGACTGGGGAACGGATCTCGTCTAAGGGGCGCGTCTGAGACGGCGTCACTTCAGCGGGAAACCGGGGCTGAGTGTGTGGTGCAAACAGGTGCACAGGGACTGAGCCACGTGCCCCGCCCGGGGGAGCAGCGTGTGCAAAGGCCTGCGAGGAGAGAGCAGGCGGCCCGTGCGGCTGGGGCGCCGGGAGTCTGGAGGGGCCCACGGACACACGGCTCTTCCATCCCACGTTAAAAACCGTGCATGGTCTTGTTTTCTAAGTCGCAATGTGAGGAAGGCTGAAAGCAGGGGCCCAGGGCCGGGTTGGCATGGCAACATGATGACATTTGTATTTGGGACAGATCGCCCAGGAAGGAGGCGGAACTGAAGCGGCAGGACCGGGGAAAATGTCTCTCCATCGTCCAAAACGGGGAAGATGGAAGCTTCAGCCCCAGGAGTGGCAGACGTGGAAGTGGGTTTGGAAAATAGTTTGGAGGTAAAAGCTGACACAATGTAGCGATGGATTTGTATTGAAGGTAAAGAAAATTAAGCGTTAAGAATGACTCCAGGGTTTGTGGTTGCCTCTGGGGTGAAAGATGGTACCGTTCCTTAAAATTAAAATAACAGCGAGGATTCAGCTGCCAGACAAGGGACGAGGTGAATGGATGGTTGTGTCAGCTCCCGACAGCGTTAGGGACCGTGGGTCCGCGGAGGGAAGGGCTTTAGCCCGGGGGGGGGGGGGTAAGCCCCCTTCACTGGGGCAGGAGAGAGAGGCGGACCGTGGGTGTGGGCGGGTCGGCACGTTTTAGCAGCAGTCGACTCCGTTCCCTTCCACGGATCCCATTTCTTAACAAAACCAGCAGGTTCGCCCGTTTGCACAGAGTTAATGGGTTTATGGCTGGAGGCCTTCTGGAGGAGGTGGTTGGCGTTAGAGGTTCGCTCAGGGCGGAGCAGCTGTGAAGGGCTGTCGACAAGGAGGAGAGGTTAATTCCACCCGAGAAATGCTTGGCTTGCCGGGGGTTCCTCACGCGAGTGTGTCACGCGACGTCCTTCCGAGCTAGTGTGCGAACGTGTCCCGCGGGGCTCGGCGGTTGTGCCGTCACCGCGGAAAAACACACAGGGAAGCTCATTCAAGGCTGAATTCTTTCCATTCAAATGGGATGGAGAGGGGAGAGCTTACAGCACCAGCAAAAGTGTAGCGATGAATGAATGAATGAATGAATGAATGAATGAATGATGAGGGATGACAGAATTCTGTTTCGTACACATTTTTTAACTGCCTTCCTAGAAAAGTCCTGTAGGGAAGTAGCCATGGCCAGGCCGTATCCACGTGATCGTGTGGCAGAGAAACCCCCCGCCTCCAGCCTGGCTCGGAGGCAGCCCCCTTGTGCCTCTTCCATCATTTGCTGAGGATCCCGCCTGTCCCCTCTCCTCTTCCAATGTTCCCTCCGAGGAGGCCACCCTGCAGGGGGCTTGACTTGAACACCGGGGCCTCACCCTGGGGAAGGCTCCAGGGTCTCATTAGCGACGACGCCGGGATGTGGAAGGGCCCGCGTCACGCGGATGGCATCCGTAAACCCGCCGCGTCCCCCCCCCATCCTGCCTGCATTTCCAGGGGGCGTGAAACCGGCCTCCCCGTGCCTCAGCAGGGTGATGTGTTATCGTCACTCTGAGCCAGGGACAGACGGGGGGACATGGCCCTGGCACCGTTTTTGCAAAAGCGGTCAGGATGGGAGACCGCACAGGCCAGGAATCATCCGAAAATGCATTCAGAAGTTCCGCAAACGGACCTTTGCAGGACACTGGGTCCCGTCTGTGTGTCCATGGAGACATTTGGTCCATGATGGCATTTTTTTGTGGGTTGATCCTGCAAGGCAGAAGTATAAATGGATGTGAAGGGCTCGGTGAGCCCGGGGACGTTCTCCAAGGGTGGACGACCTGGACAGGACCGGCCAGCAGGAACCTCCGGCGTGGACCGGTGTTGCGTGCGGCCCAGCGCTGGCCCCGGTGACGCTCCCCACAGTGAGACAGCAGCTGCGTCACGTCATCCTGATAAATCCCACCGCGGCGCGTACTCGGCCGTGACAAATAGGGATGATCTAACCAAGTGGAAAACCTGGTTACCGTGGGAGACACTGATAAAACGTTTACGAAAAAACGAGATGGGAAATCAGAGCTTCTGGACGATCGTGGTGGCATGAAACGTGACATCCCTGTCGGGTGGGTCCAGCAGAGGGGGTCCCGGGCTTTTCCCCTCTGAGTGACCAGCCTGCGGGTGGCTCATGTTGGGCTCCCCTCCGGCCCTCTCAGCTCCTTCTCCCCAAACTCGCTCTGCCCACCAGCCCAGGGTCCGAGGGTTCTGCTGAGGGATGCGTCCCAGACCTTCCCAGGGACCATGGAGAGGGGTGAGGAGGAGTCAGGTGGGGCGGGGGGTCCCCAACTCCTGCATTCCCACCTCACCAGAACAGATTTCATCTCTCATGGGAGAACTCCAGTAAGATTTTATTTGGTGGAAGTATGATAAAACAAATTCTAAAGACCCCCTGCTGTAGCTTCTGTCTCGGCTCACGGGCAGCTTTTGTATCCTCTTCTCACTAAATCGTATCGCCTAAGTTCAGGTTGGCATTCCAACCTCTTAACATCTTTTCTGCTCTGGTTGTCCCATCCTCTGTGGTTTCTGTCCCTCCCAGCTCCGTGCCATCTGCAAGTACGATCAGCCTGACAGCCCTGTCCTCGGACTAATTCGGAAGTAAAAATGCTGAAAGGGACTGAGTCCTTGAATAAGCCCCTGGACTCCTTCCATGAGGTCTGTGGGCTCATTAATTAGTACTCTCGGGGACGGACTGTTCAAGTCAGTTACCCATCTCCGTGGAGATATATATATATATATATATATATATATACACACACACACACACACACACGTGTAGGGACTCTCCCACCTTGAGCCCAAATCGAGACCTAAACAATCAAGTCACGTGGAGCAGAATGGGCCGGGCTGGGGGGAGCGGCGTCCCAGCCGCCAGTTGTCTGGGGACTTGTTTGAGCCTTATTTCAACATCCATTCATCCTCCCTGCTAGCAACACCGACGAATATTTATCTAAAGGTCATATTTATTTTATGAACGTAAAGACAGCCAACTGCTGGTCACCGTTCGTCTCAAAAAGTGCACGCTTAATAAGGGCGATCAGCATGTATGCAGAGCAGGGAATTAGAACCTGTTTTCAAGGGTGAGGAACAGCAAGCCCAGCAGCCACGCTTGGGAAATCGTGGGATGTATAAAAACGCGTAAGCTGTGGCCTCTCGGGAGAGAACGGCTCGGTGCTTTTCTCGAACACGGAGCTTCTCAGCCACAGCGGTGCATCTTCTGGCAAAACTCGGATCCACCGCCACGGCTGCTGTATGGACCCCGCAAAGCTGGGTGCCAAATTGTCTTCGGTGTGCAAAATGTATTTTCTCCCGGAGTCTGGATACTGATGAGGTGGCGCTGAGGAGCCGGGTGGACTTGGTGTCAGCAGGCGGAGAAACAGCAATTCTTACTGCACGTGAAGTCGGCCTGGTGGGTACGTCGGGAAGTCGGCTCAGGGTCGAGCCAGCGGACTCAAGCCAAGACTCAGACCCGAGGGATAGGCAAGCAAACGGTGTCTCGGCGAAATGCCTCTGTCCTGCGTGTAAGCCATCATGACGCCTGGTGGTCAGGGTGTCGCCATCGCTAGTGACCAGAGCTCCTTTGAGGTTTTCACTCCTTTCAGACATGCCCCCCAAAACTGAGACTGGACAGAACCATGGCAGAAACCGAACCAGAAGCTGCAGGGCAGGGAGAGCCTGCCCTTCCTGGCACGGCCCCAGGACCGGTGCCTGGGATGCGCTCCAGGTCAGAAATGGGTCGCAATGACGGGAGTTCCTCCACATCACCTGCTGGGTGACATGGTCTGTGGTCCAGAGTGGTTGACTGCAGGAGGTACTGCTGGTCTCAGAGGGGACATCAGACCCAAACACGCTGGGCGTATGTCTAACCGTCCCCCTGAACATCACGAAGAGTGACACAGGCAACAGGACTCTTGGCAGGGAGAGCTTCGGTGTCCCCAGACGTCAAGCCCATGTCATCTTCAGGCTGTCCTGGCCACTTGCCTGCAAGACAGTTACTGCTTCCCAAGTCAGTTTTTTTACACGCTTCCTGAAAATTGACTATTTTCTTAGCACCTTTAGAAAGACAATGGAAGTGGGACCCCTTTTCCCAAGAAAAGTATGAGATTTGAGGGAGACATAGGACATAATTAGTTGTATTGTGCTTATAATAAGGCCTAATATTACTCATCCCAAGTTTTGGGACATAATGCAGGAGTCAGAAAAGAAGACATCAATTATCACAAGTGTTAATGAAGACAATTTTCACGGGGATACAATTAGAATAACTTAAAGAAATACTTTTCAGCCCTGGCTGGTGGGGCTCAGTGGATGGAGTGCCACCTGTGAACCAAAGGGTTGTTGGTTTGATTCCCAGTCAGGGCACAGGCCTGGTTTGTGATCCAGGTCCCCAGTAGGGGGCGTAGTAGGCAACCACACATTGATGTTTCTCTCCCTCTCTTTCTCCCTCCCTCTCCCTCTCTCTGAAAATAAATAAAATCTTAAAAAAAAGAAGAGGAAATACTTTGGAGATTTAAATTAATTACCATTTACTGAGTGCCTTTTATACCCCAGATACCACACTATGAGTTTTAACAAAATTATTCTAATTTTGTAAAAATAATAGGACTAGAAAAGAACTTGAAAAATGTATATAGATGCTATATGATGGTATGGGGATTGTAGGAGATGTCTTTATTAGTATGTATGTAATTATTAATGAAGAAAATAGAATTTGTGGGATTTAGGCAGGTAATTGTTGGAAATACATGAAAATTAAAGACGGTACTATGTGCAAAAACAAACAAAAAAAAGTGGCATGATTACTGCTGGGAAAAAAGTGAAAATGAAACTAAAAAAGTCAGACAACTCACATTACAAACAACCTGGACTGTCTGAAGAAATTCTGTGTAATCATTATCAACAACGCGTGTCCATGAATGGTCCTGAGAAAGAGGCGAAGTTGAGAGCACTCACTGAGCTCACCCTTGTAGCAAACAAGAAGGAATGACTAGGTGGATCCGTCCAAAGCCCATGATCCTTTGCTTCTTCCCACAACTGTCACATGTGTTTGGAACTCCCCGACTAAACTGTTCTAAGGACCTGGGCACAACCCAAGGGGCCTGCCCCCGGAAACCAAAACTTGCCTCGAAGTAGATTTTATCTTCACAGTTCGAACAACACCTTTATTTTCTTCTACTGTGTATTGCATTTGTCTTAATAAGAAATTAATATTTAGCCCTGGCTGCTGTACCTCAGTAGATTGAGCGCAGGCCTGAGAGCCAAAGGATCGCAGTTCAATTCCCAGTCAGGGCACATGCCTGGGTTGCAGGCCAGTTCCCAGCAGGGGGCGCACGAGAGGCAACCACACATTGATATTTCTCTTCCTCTCTCCTTCCCTTCCCCTCTAAAGATAAAATAAATAAAATATTTTTTAAAGAAATTAATATTTTAAAATTTTAAATTATTAATTAAAAATTAATTAATAAGTGAAATTCATGATACGTACAGATGGTACCTGACTTAACGATTTTCCGACCTTACTGCGGTGTGAAAGCGGCACGCACCCAGCAAGAAACCGCACGTGCAGCTCTGAATTTCGAGCTTTTTCCGGATTGCTGACAGGCCGTACGGGGCCCGGTCACGGAGCCGGGCAGCGTGGCTCCCGGTCGCCCACGTGATCGCGGGACTGCGCGACCGAGTACAGCGTAGCCTGAAGTGCAGCGACGTGGAGGAGCGTCTGCATGTTCTGCTGCAGCCGGGCGTGACCCGAGCAAGTCTCCTCCAGCTGCTGCAGGTAATGGCAAGGGGGCCCTTTTTCAGCCCCCGCAGAGAAGGTTCACCATCTCCCAGGTCATACGATGCTGCGTTAGAAAGACCATTACTTCATGTAATGAAATACAATCTTTTTAAAATTTCTGGCCTGTGGGTGTACTCCTATGGGGGTGGGGATAAGGAAAGCAAAACAGAACCTGAAATACCTCTGCCACCTTCCTGCTGGCAGAGGACACCGCCCACAGTTAGGGTGAGGACAGTGGGGGTGGGCCCGGCCCAGCAGTGGGTCTCAGGGGCCCATCAAAGCCACAGAACGAGGAAAGGACCAACAGGGTTTGGTGCTGGTGACGCCAGGTGGTTTTGAAAGGAGAAGGCAGGTGGAGAAAGAGATGACTCCAGTCCGAGTGAGTGACCTGGGGAAGCAATGTCATCAACAGGAATGAAAAAAAAAAAAATTCAGATGGAAATCTTGCTCAAGAGAAAAACGAGCTCGATTCCACCTCCGCTGCACCTCAGCTCCCAGAGCAGGCAGGTGGAGCCCCCACGGAGAAGCCAGACTCCGGGCAGCCAGGGGCCAAGGCCCGTGCTGGGCCAGGAGGGAGGTCAGGGGAGGCAGGAGATGCAGTTTCAGCCTCAAACCGCTGGGGGACGGTGTTTTCAAGACAAGCCAACAATCGCAGGGCAAGACCCCGCAGAAGGGCCAGAGCTGATGGGAACGAAGACAGGGGACCCGCCCCCGTCCGCGTCAGGAAATGTGGCACCTTCAGAAGGCGGTGCCCGCCGAGGGATGGGCATCGCACTGAGGAGGAGGGGGGTTCCGGAGGGCCGGGAAGAGCGACGGATGAGCGAGGCAGCAGCTGGGAACGTTTACGGAAAACCCCACGGAGCAATAATAATTGCCACGTTTCCAAGTGGAATGCCGGTTGCCGTCACCATTCAGCAGAAATAAAAAAAGAGACATTAGCAGTAGCCATATGGCTGCAATGCCATTGTGTTAAAATAAGTAAATCTAGCCCTGGCTGGTGTGGCTCAGTGGATTGAGCGCCTGCCTGCGAGCCAAAGGGTCGCTGGTTTGATTCCCGGTCGGGGCACATGCCTGGGTTGTGGACCACCGCGGGGTACGGGATTGGCAACCACACATTGATGTTTCTCTCCCTTCCTGCATTCCCCTCTGTCTAAAAATAAATAAAATCTTTAAAAAAATAAAATCTAGAGAGACTAAACTGAAACTCCTGGTATCCACCTTTTCCCAAAGAAGGCCCGCAATCTTCCTTGAGCTGGGAACAATACGCATTGCTGTTTGCACTGCAAAAAGTCAGAGGGTTGGAACCAGACAGCCCAGCGTGGCTCTTTCCAGCCCACGGCAGGAAGCCACGCGTTTAGCCACAGCTGCGGGAAAACGAAAACGCAAGCCAAGTCCGGGGTGCTGATCTTTGCGGGTGACACTTTCCAGTTCCAGGCGCTCCAGGAAAGCAGAAAACCCAGCGCTGATGCCCCATGCTGCCCAGTCCGGCCCCTAACGTTAGGTATGCGGGCCGCTGACGTTGCGGACGTGGGGAAATGTTTCCCTTGGTGAACCTCGGAGTCGAGCTCCGTTACAGGCTGTGCGTATCCCGAATCCCACGGTGCCTACGTGGGAGGTGGGGGCACGTTTATATCACGGCCGCCTTCACAGGCTAGCAATGCAAACCGGCCTGGCCTCTCCCAACTGCGAGAGAACCTTTCTTTTTTTCTCATGTGCCTCCTTCAATGGAAGTAAATGAAACTGTTCATTCCAACAAAATGTGCCCTTTCTGTCGTGGCGGGGGGGGGGGGGGGGGGGGGGGGAGGGTCTGTTGGAAAGTAAGCACCAGCCAAATTTCGTTGAAGGAGAAGCGCCCCCGCCCCCAGCAGCATAACTGCGGTAAAAATCCGAGTCCCGGCTGAGCCCTGTGACGACAGACCCTGGGAAAACGCAGGCCTCGCGGGGACACTCCTGGGAGGGGAGGCCCACGCCAGGCCCTGAAAGGCAGGCCTGTTACCCGTGGCTCCCACTGCGGAGACACGGCCATTGTTTTGCCTTTTAATTAAACATCGGCTTAACAGCGATGACCCTTCTTTGTTAATACATATTTTTTTTTAACTGGGTGTTTCCTAGGAAGGAGATATACAAAACACACACACACACACACACACACACACACACAGACACACACAGACACTGACTCGTGATGCTTGAGAAGGAAACATACAGCAATGCAAAGATCTCTTTGTTATGAAAATATTCAGGGGACCCCATCTGCACTAAGATAATCAAGCAACTATGCGACTGTATTTATAAAACAAGCTGTCTCAGGTTTAATCACAGAAAAATACCGCCATTTAATTCTTTACCTCATACTATTTTGGAGGTTTTTACAGCTCTTTAAAATTCCCGTGGAGCATCGAGCTCCATCCAGTAAAATGCTACAAATAGTATATGCAACATAATTTTCCACTGTATTTTTCTTCTGAAAAAGCACTCTGTTTAGAATTCAAGGCTGCTTGAAATCATGCAATACCTACGTGCTCTTCAAAAGTCACATTTCATAAAAGGGCATTTATTCTGCGGAATTAAAGTTTACCGAATAGTAAATAGAACTTTAAGTGATGCAAGCTGTCAAAACCCCTGAATGTCAAGGTCAAAGCAGACAGTCCTTTGTGATTTTTGCTGCTTCGGAAAAGGAAAGAAAGCCAAACAATTAAGTCAAACCAGCCTTACCTTAGGCTTTCTTCATCTTTGTATATTTGTCATAAATGACCATTTAAATATCCCTTGAGGTTAATATTTTCTGGTTCAATGGGAAAGTACAGAAAAATTAATAGAGTCATACATAATATGAAGTAATTGAGACTGGAACGTCTTGTCTGTAGCAAATTTTATTTTCAAATAACCATGAGAAGTATCCAGTTACTCTTCAGATTCATTTATAAGATCATGCAAGATGTAAACATGAAGTTCCAAAAGAAAAAAAAATGTTCCTGACAATCCTAATAAGTGAGGGAAAAAATACACAGAAACGCACACCCAGAACTTTCTACATGTGGCTAGTGTCTGGAGCTTTATTCTTGCCTGATTTCTGTTATTTCAGCACAAGATACATGGAGTGCAAAGAAGCAAAACTTAATATTCCCAGGGAAGAAAAACGTGTCTTTAGGACGCCTGATAGGTGTGAGTTTGCTATATTAATATTCACAAAGAAGCGTTGGAAGGAGTGATGTTAGATGAAAATGTCTATTTTTAACACAGCTAGGAAGGGGTCTAATAGTGGCTATATGGCCACTCACATCATTCACAGACATTTCCTTGGGTGCCACGCACGGTTCTGAAGTTTGGTTTTTGCTACGCAAACAGGTAAAACGAGATGGAAATGTCCCCAGAGGGCAATCAAAAGAATGTAGTGACTTAGAATTATAATTTGTTTTAAAGATAAGGTCAGTGGTGATATTATTCTGCAAAACAAAATTACAGGGGCAGAAGAGGCATGATAAAAATGTTTCAGAATCAGGGACACCAACAAATTCCTTTTTTAAACTCCCTATTTTTGACACTGGCTGCAAAGCAAAGAGCTATGGTTTTTACATCAGAGGGTTTTTATTTCTGTAAATATTCAGAGCTGGCTCCCAATTACTAAAAATATAAAACAGATCCGAAAGGCCGATCCAGAGTTTGTACAAATGCATGGTCTCGGAGAAAACACAACACCATTTCTTCAGTCGGGACTGAGTCCCAGCACCCTTATTTAACCCTGGTGTCTGCAGAGCATGACGTGTGAAAGGCATGGAATCACCTCAAGTTCACAGACCCCGCACGCAAAGCCAGCTTCGTTTCTAGGACAGCTGCCGATCCGGGAGCCAAACTCCATGCAAAATTAGATGTTTCTAGTTATCTTTTATAACAAGGGGATTATCCGCAGGTGTTTCCTTCAGAGACCGTGAGACCGTGATGCCACATTTCCATTCCAGAAGGTTCCCCTCTAACACCTTCCACGTGATCCCCACCAGCCCACCGCAGCAGAAAGGGAGACCGGATTCCTACGTGGCTTCCAAAATGCTTTGACTCCAAAGACAGTTTACTGTGAAAGAATGTGTCATGGATTCTACTGGGGTTGTGTTCAATAAAGCTATCTCTCTTTTTTTTTTTAGGTGATGAAAAATCACGGTGGTCTTAGAAGTGTGTACTTTGGGTGCTTTATCAGGGGGTTTTAGCCTTATTTGAGGTATTCTAAAACCTGCCCACTCTATAAGTCAGCATTAACGTGGCTACAAAACCAAACAGACAGATACTCACAGTAAAGCTTCTTCTGCCCAAGATCGAGTTGCCAGAACTTAGACTGACCCAGGCACCTGGGAGGCAGAAGCTATGAAAACTTAGCATCCTGATTCCCACCAAGAAATTCACATCCTTCGTTTCTAAGCTAAAGAGTTAAGTGTGTCATTGCCTGACTCACAGGCAGCTGGACTCCCTGGGGACAGACCTGCGACTCTGTCACCTGCTCTGTTCTCTTCCCACTCACCTAATTAGCACTCCTTCCTTTCACGTTTTAAAAATGTGCCTGCTTCGAATTCAGAGTGGTTTTTTTTTTTTCAGATGTCTACTTTCCATGATGTTCTTTCCCTCTTTGCTCTCTTCCCACATTTCACACACCAGGAAAATACTTAAAAATCTGAAACACTGGGTGAGGTTCCAAAATATTTCTCAACAAAACTGCAGTAGGTGATGCAAAAGATGAGGAATCCCTGGAGAAAAGAAATTCCAACGAACTAGCTGGAAATGTACTGGAAAATCAATGGAAGTTGTTACAGCCACAGAGTAGGTTTCAAAGAGGCGTAAGCATTCAGGTCACTGACAACACCAGCATGCTTTGCGGTCGGTCACTCAGACCAGCCGACTTGTCATGGTGCAGTGCTTTTTTTGTTGTTTTTTTTTTTTAAATCAGCGAGCAGCTTTTTTTTTTTTTTTTTTTTTTTTTTTTTTAGTATTCAGGAAGTGAAAGCATTTAAGAAAACATTCAAAATTCTGAGAATACATGTAAGTGAAATATTTAATGTCTGTCATTCATAAAAGTTACATCATTTACATAGGGTTCATTTGTATATAATAAAAATTTCATCATAATGAAAAATTTTCTGGAAAGTTATATGTTAACTTGTTTAACATAGGCTTTGGATATACAGCTAAATAGGAATCATTAAAAAATTCTTCAAATATTCCCTTTACAATTTAAAAAAAAAAAAACCTCATTCCTAAATATGTGTTTCTCTTTCAACTTGCTCCTTGGTTTGTAATATGTCATATGTAGTTTGAACTGTGCAAAGATTGGACCTTTGCATAGTTCACAACATATCTGTATACGTCAATAAATTTGCTCATTGCATAGCGAACACGTAAACTTACAGAGGGTCTGTAAATTGTACTCTAACAATCTAAAATGTTGCTGAAATTTTACATGGTAGTTTCTTCTAAGGTTTATTTTTGTTGCAATTTAGGGGTGGTTTTGTTCTTAATTTCTAATACATGTCAATTGCTACAATACGAAAGTCATGAAAAGTTAAAACCCAAGTAAGTCCTCTGATCGTGGACTACCAGAGTTGAACCTCAAAATAACGTTTGACTTTTGTCCTAAGTACAAATTAGAAATACATTGCGCTGCCTCTTCAGACAGTGTTCAAGATTCGTTTCAACAGTGTGTATTTAACATAAAGTTAACTATGTTTGCATCAAATAAAATGTTTATTAATGAAAGCTATTTATCATACAAGAAACAGCAAAGAGAATCCGTCATACAGAGATGCACAGTAGGAGTGAGAGGTGGAAAGTGCATGCAGAGATTTCTGTCGAAAAGGGGAAGGAATAAACAATAATACTAAAATTACTGGGCTCTGATCCCTATCCTCTCGAGGGAATGGTAGCTTTTCTCTGAATTTACAATTGGAAAACGCCATGAACAGGTAGGACTAATAATACACATTGGCAAGCAGGTGAAATGCAGGTTGGGGAATATACAACCAGTGTGCTTGGCAAATGTGCGGAATTTTTTTTTTTTCAATAATAATTTGCTTCAAATATGGGGTGTGCATGTTATTGCCAGGTTGCTCTGTTTTTACACGATTTACCTCATTTTGTTTTAAACCGCAACAGTTTAAGCCTCCATTGGTGTTAGAAACCATAAAGAACAGAACTGTTGTGAATGTTCAGTAAATGACATTTAAGTCTTTCCTCTCGCTTGCTTTTTTTTTTTTTGTTTTTGTTTTTGTTTTGGCTCAATAGATTTTAGCATGTGTGATTCTGATAACCTAATTTTGTCTTTGTCTTCACTGCTGTGGATTTCCGATCAAACTTTCCCCTTCTTTTAATACTTTAGGGAATTTTCAAACGCCGGGATGTTTGGCTGTAATGCCCCAAGATTTGTTCTCCCTGAAAAAAATCATAGTGACAAGGTATTAACTACAGAGCAACTCGGCTTTTAGGGGTCTGCAACTTCTATTTAGATTGACACATATCCACTGTGCTCAAGAGACCTACCGTGAAATCTTAATCATAGTTAAGGTTTCTTTTCATGCAATTACTTTATCTGTTAGTTCTCTCTGTCTCTCTCTTTTGATTCTAAAAATTGGGCTAAGTCAAATCCATGGGGCATTACTTTTATTCTAAGAAAATATATTTAAAGGCAAATTCTAAGTTGAACTGCAATGGTGTGTACATTTAAAAGGAATCAGAAGTTTGGAAATCTCAAAACTATTTGTATGTTTGAATATTTAAAAAAAAATTTTGTAACACTATTTTAATAGCTTTTGAATACAGATATTGGAAAACACTAGTTCAGTTAGACCTTAAATAAAACTGCTGGGAAATAAAACTCCTTAGATTCAAAATGGTTTATTCACACAAATTTAATAGGATAAATCACAATTGTTTGGTCCATAAATATTTAGGGGAAATAGTTTCTATACAATGCATTTATCAATAAACAAAGAAACATGGACAATTTTGCTAGACCACTTACTGTACTAGAAACACGAAGCTCAATATATAAGATTATTGAATTTATCAACTAGATTTGAAAGAGTGCACACCGTTTTCTATGACATGTTTGCCCCTCTAACAGGATACACCATAAAAAGAGTTTCAGAAATCAGAGGTAAAACAGTACAAAACTAGTGAGGTGTCAAAGGGCTTAAAACAGTTAATTTAACAGACAACACATATATCCTGATTTTTCACAAACTTACTTCCAAGTTATATCATAAGGCACATAGGAGAACTGAGTTATAATTAGTCTACTTAATAAAGTAGATCTATAGTACCATATATTGTTCTGTCAAAGAACAAAATTTATAAGCATCAACATTGTACCTGTAAAAGTGTATTAATAAGATCTCAGCCTTACCAAGGTTGTTTGGTCTGGTCAGTGGTAAATGCCCAAAGTGGAATAGAAATACGAAAAGTCAAGATTTAAGCTCCATAGAAGATGAAAACCACATTTGCTGAGTACACCACGGCAGTTACGCCTTCCTTCTGTTACAGTGTTAACTTACCTTCCATCATACTTTTTTTTTTTAAAAAATAAGCTACTTTCTGTGCTAATTTTCTAAAGACCCTGAGCAAAAGTTACAATAATGCACTTTAATGTGGGCAGTGAACTGTCAATATGTAACTGCGCATCTACACAGCCGGAGGACACCTTTAAAACCTATTAAATAGCCACTTCGACCACCAGAGGAGATTTTAGGGGTCCAAAAAGTGGAGAAAATGTGCAAAGTTATTCTTAACAATCCACTAAAGCAAGACATATATCTTGACTTCTTTTTTTTATTTATTTATTATTATTTTTTTTTAGGAAATCCACAATCTAATTGTAATTTAACTACAACGGAAGCATAGAGATGAACATTCACCACTGCCCAGACCATTAAGATTTTCACTTAAATTAAAAGAAAAAAAAATGCTACTGTAAACTAGGAAATAGATTCAGACCAGCATCCACGAGGCTTCTGAGTTTATCTACATTAAAGATGAGTGACTTCAAATCTCTAACGTCAGAAAAGTTTTCTTTCTTTCTGACAAATACATCAACCTGTGCCAAGGTAAAATAAAAGCAAAACAAAAGCAAAGAATTCTCAGTGGTGGTATTAGTCTACTAAGTTTCTGTGTTAACGTGATTCATGTGCCATGCCAGATACACTATCGTGGTACAGCTGAAGCCAATCCATAGAGCTATTAATTAAGTTAATTAAGTTACGCTGATGTTTCAACTTCTTAAAAAGTTATATTTTGCTTATTTCCACTTTCCCCGGGGGAAAAAAATTAATTTAGAAGGAATGGCTGTACAACGACCCTCTGCAGCTTTTGAAAGTTAAATGAGTGTAGAGTGTCAAATTCTATCTGGAATTTCACGGATACGTGGGGAGTTTCAGTATGTTCAAATGTCGAGAAGCAACTAGCTAATGCGAGTTCTGGACGAGAAGGGAAAAACCCCCTTCCTGAAATAGATGTCCACCTATTTTATGTCTATTTCAATTAAATAGATTAATTAAAATAAACTTAATTAATCCTTCATATTTGAGTTGCTACAGTTAGCACCTTTCTTTAATCACTTCTCATTTGGAAGAAAAAGGAGCAAGCAACACATTTTTTTTTCCAGCTTCAAATTTTTTAAAATACGAAGCTTTCAAAATTCCAGGAGTATACATACAATTGCAAGATTTAATAAGGAGCTGTAACCGACTATCTGATACTTTATTAACGTAATCTTTCAAGTGGGATTGTGATTATCCAAAGACCACTCTCTCTCTTTTTTTTTCCCCCTGCGAGATTCCGGAAATAAGTAATATACAGTGTAAGAGGCACTTAGAATGATTCAAAAACTCCCCTTACCGACTGAAAGATCTGATTTTTTTTTTCTGTCACCCAAATACACTTTGTAGACAAAAAGATAAATAAATACACTTTGTAAAGGAGACCATACTGTAAACTCATGCGCCAAGTGGCTGCGGATGCTACACACCAAAGCTGTCGTTTTTTTTTTTTTTTTATTTCCCAAGTATCTTGTGGATGGGGGGGGGAGGGGGCGGGCGGGGGGATGGGAGGGAAGGTCTTGTAAATAATAAAATAATAATTAGAATGCGAATAAAAGGAAGAGGAAGCGTTTCTAGGAAACCAAGGTTAGAAAAGGTTCGTTAAGGTGGTCTGCGAGGGGCTCCCGGGCTCGCGGCTGTCCGTGTTAGGGGTCACGGCCGTCACTACAGAGAGAGGGGGGTTGGTCAGGTCTGTTAAAGTGGTCGCTGTGCCGGGCGGAGTGAGCGCGCCGCTGTCCGCGGGGGGCGGGGCTGGAAGCGACGGGCCATCGGCTTTATCGACACCCCCATTCTCCTGCCGCAAAAGGTTCCTTCTGAATTTGGCTCGTGCGTTTTGGAACCAAACCTGCAAACCAATCCCAATGGATGTCTTTACCGATGTTTATTTTTAGACTTTGTTTTTTTCTGCCTCTCTTTCCTTTCCTTTTTTTTTTTCTTTTCTTTTCTTTCTTTTTTTTGGGGGGCAGGGGGGAAGATTTCTCTTTTAAATATATCTTTTAAATATAATTGTTTCTTTTTCTTGGGAGAGAAGGGCCTTTTTTTTTTTTTCTTTCTTTCTCTCTCTCTCTCTTTTTCTTCCTTTCTTCCTTTCTTTGTTTTAAGGACAGACTCATTCACCTAACTCTACAGATGTCCTGCGCGTGTCCCCCCCAGCATTAACCAGAGCCACCGAGGACAAATGACACGAAAGTGGAGACACCATGGAGATGAAGGCGGGGAGAGAAGGGGCAGGAGATACACCCTGATCCACCAACCACTGTTTTTGGAGGAGGAGGAGGAGGAGGAGGAGGAGCGGGGGTCCGCAAGTTTCTCAAAGTAGGATTCGCTCCTCTGCATGAACATCGCTGAAAACGGTGTTTCATGCTGTTTCACGGCGTTTCAGGTTTCAGGCTGTTCCTGAGCCTGACGCATGGCTGGTACTCTGGGCACAGGACACACGGCCCGGCCACCAGACTCCAGAATGCCCGCTACTGGCCTCTGAGACATGGAGGAGGACCACGGGGGGAGCCACCGCACCCCCCCCCGCCCCGGCGTCTCAATAGCTGGACAGTCGTACCCTGCTGCCTTTACCAAAGCGATTGGACAGCCGACCTAACCCCCGGGGCTGGGTTTTTAAATGCGGTTCGTTCAAAATGGAAAATACCAATTGGTCGCTGAGGCCCTCACCCTACTGTGGTTTGGGGGGAGTTGGAAAAGAGGGTGGGCCTGAACTGGGGGTGAGGCTGCTAAGACAGGCCGGCAGGTCCCCCACGAGTCTGTGCGCAGAGCCCAGCGGGAAAGGAGCCTCCAAAGCCACCGCTGGTGCGGACACCACCCCGGCGTCTGCAGACAGTGACCTGTGCTGACTTCGCAGGACCCCTCTCTCCACCTCGGGGAGCACGTGGCTGCATTTTAAAGACCCTGGCTCGCTCTCTCTCTCTCTCTCTCTCTCTGTCTCTCTGGGCCCCTGCCCCGAGCCCCTGCGCAATCCCAATACACCCTCTGGGACGGTCAACTCATGAGAAGCAGTCCAGGAAATACCTGCGTGGCTCAACAGGGGAGAGAACTACTTTCACAGGCGAGAGGGAGGGAGATGTATGCACAGCCAACGATGGAGCCTTCTTACCTGCAAGACCCTTTTGGTGAGGCCAGTCTTCTGAGCGAGCTGCTTGAGGTCCTTGGCGTCCGGGTTGTGGTTGATGGCGAAGTAGGACTTCATGGTCCGGAGCTGGTGGTGCTTGAACGAGGTGCGCATGCGCTTGGTCTTCTGGGAGGGCGGGTAGGGCTGCTGGTCTCGGTCCAGGTGGTCGGCCTCGTTCTCGTTACAACCTGTGGTGGGCCCGGGAAACAAACAAGGGCTCAGTGGACACCCCTGCCTCGGCGGGAGGAGGATGCCATGACCGTGAACTGCCAGTGGAAGAGGCGGTCCACCCAATTAGGAGAGGCAGCCAGGCAACAGGAAGAGGTCACCCGCCAAAGTCAGCCAAGCGAACCGGTTCAGGCGGCACAGCCAAAGTTTAGGCCCTAGAAAAACATTAGGCAAATCTCCTCTTTTGCTTAATGGTCGCTAGGAAACCTCCAGATGAATAAGTGCAGGAGTGAGAGACATCTCCGAGAATGAGAAAGAAAAGCCCTTTCCTAACGCATTTATGTGCGTCCGCCCTCGACACACGCAAGGGTTTAGAGACTCCACATTTTGTCTGTTTGTGACATGACACCCACTCCGCGAAGGCTGTCTTTCCGCCACGAGGGCTGTGCAAACAGCCCCTTTCAGCTCCCTCCAATCTGAGGGTTTCGGAGAAACCAGCCAGCTAAGGTCGGTTCCAATTTCTAGACTTTGCTGCTGTTACCACAACCTTCTCCGTCAGGAAAAAGTTAGAAGGTGCCTGGAGGTGGGGGGAAAGTTACACAATGAAAATGCGTGCATTTCTTATGTAATCGTAAGAATATTATTTTCGAGGGCTTTTGGCTATAACGGGTCCACGGAGAGGGCTCTGTCAGGCAGAAACCCATGTTTCCTTGGAGTTGCTTTAATCACTCTTTCTGGAAGAGAATGGGCCCAGACTTGTCTTCACTCGGTTCTTGCCAGAAGCGCCCCCAGCAGCACACAGATGACAGACACCGGGCGCTCATTTCCAGGCTCACATCCTGGCCCTGTTGCTCTGAGTGTTGTGAGTGGGACTTGAGCTGCGCCCCTGGCTGGCCTGGTACCAAGTGGGTGGCATCTTCTCTCCCCTGGCAAAACCCTCCTCAGCACAGAGGGCAGAGCAGCCCAGCCTTTGAAACCAGCCGGAAAGTCATCATCCCCGGGATAGAAAGCTGTGCATTGAAAAGGTCATTTCCACCCTGGCTGGTGTAGCTCAGTGGATTGAGCGTGGGCCTGCGAACCAATGGATCGCGGTTCGATTCCCAGTCAGGGCACATGCCTGGGTTGCAGGCCAGTTCCCGGCAGGGGATGCACGAGAGGCAACCACACATTGATATTTCTCTCCCTCTCTCCTTCCCTTCCCCTCTAAAGATAATTAAATTAAATTAAAAAAATAACTACAAAATAAAAGGTCATTTCCAACAACCTGCAGGCTCCACATGGTAAATACGATTACCAAATGCAAACATCTTGCTAAATATTTACTGATTCGGCCAACTTTGCAACGTATGGGACATGGCAATTTCTCCTTCTGTAACCCTGATTCCAGGTATTTATCTGATGTATATTCAGGTCTGATCAGCCTGGATTTGGGTGCATTATAGTAGAATATTTAAAATCAACCTGCCCATGTCCCTGGGGGTGGGGCGCCGACAGAGGGAAGCAACCTCAGCGCTGATGGGAGTGAGGCATCTCTTAGCTGAGCTCTCCCACTTTGTTTGGTGAAATAGTATCTGCCTGCCATGCTGTGGTTAGAATCACTTCCCAAAAAGTATTTTCAGGACCTCCGTGTATATATATACACACAGATACCTCAGGAGGTCAGCTGTTGTACATCGCGAGGTGTACTTGACAAGGAACTCTTGCTCATGTAACGAGACCGGGCATGAACTGGTGTCTCCTTTGTTTCTATTTCCATAAGACACAGAAGTAGGAGGACACCCGTGGCAACAGAGGAGGTGAGTTCAGTGACGTTCCAAAGGTGAGTTCACCTTTGAGCCTTTTAAGTCAAGCGCAGGACGGGAAGCTCAAAAAGAGCAACAAGCAATTAAGATTTTGCATCTCTGGTCATCAGTAAAATCTTCGGTGACCATGAATGCCAAACCAAGTCTGCTTGAGATAGAATCTACGTTAGGATGCACACCCCCAACTGTTGAGCGTAGACAGGTTAAGCCCCACCAGCGAGAATAACATATGCCCGGAGAAAAGACAGAGAAGATGCTTTGAATTTTAGCCTATTTCCACCCAGCGGAGCTATGTCAAGTTCAAATATCCAACAGAATTGCACTTCCATATCCTCACGTGGATGAAGCTGCATCATCTGACCTGCCATAAAACCACACTTATCTCCAGGTAACTGAGCCATATTTCACAACCAGATTACAAACGTACCCAGACCAAAATGGGCTAAGAGGCATATGTTAGCCACTGCAGGGCTGCTTCCCAGATTTCATTCCCATCATGTATAATGCGTAATGCTTCCTGAACAGCACATTAAACTGAATATTACACTTGGGATAGGAGACTTAACTTGTGTTTTAATAATGACCTTCGCCACCCTCTGCCCCAAAGCCATATTTCTTAGAAACGAGTTTGATTTCCAACCTGCCTGCCTCCTCATTAGCCTTTAAAACGGAGTTTGTGGAAAATAATTAGAGAAAGGCTTGATAAAACTGTTTCTCCGAGCATGCATTCCATTTCCATTATCGATGACTTTTTAATCAGCCGAGAATCTTAGTTCATTAAACACAATGATGGGCCTTGTTTTCACCCGGCATACAATTGGGTGTGTGAGGAGACGGTTAGCACTTTATCGAACAGACAGGACTCCGCGTGATTTTTCTGGGGCTGTTTATCACTTACATTGCTCAGCTTAATGGAGCAATCCATTTCATCCACAAGGCAACTCGGTGCAACATCCTAAATGACGTGCATGTAACTACAAATGTATTATGTAAGCCTGCCAGCGACTGCGGACCCCCTGGGTCTACTTCTAAGGCTATAGGGTCCCCCTCCCCGATTTATGAGATGAAATGATAACTCTCCTCCAACTGGCTTAAACACAGGCCCTAAAGGCACAGCTGGCATGACCATGTTAATGAGAACTAACTATCTTATTTTGCAGTCACTAATGAAATGGTCGCCCGGACTCCAGCAAGCTTCTGTTCCCAGGCGGCTCCCGTTCTGAGAAGTAACTGATCCCTGAGAGACCACCAGGGGTCAGTGCGAGGCTAATTTAACAGCTACCAGGAGCTCCTGAAATTTGGAAGTGGAAAGAGAAACTACGGGAGGGAGATTTTGAGAAGCGGCACAAAATGCTGTCTGTCGGTTCATGCTAAAGTACCCAAAATAAATCTTCACCCCAGGGAGGGTTTTATTTCAATCCAGCATTCCAAATAAACTTTCCATCTCTCTCTCTAAAATACCTGCCTATCTGCAGAGAGAAAACCAAATTAGGAATATCCGCCGCATTAAAAGGCATTTATTTGCCTTCTGCCAGGCACCAAATGGTCTTTGCCAATGCTCATGTCTTCCCTGGAAGGCTTTGAATCACAAACATATTTCGTGTACATGTTTTTTTTGCAAATATGTCAGCATGGAAAATTGTGTTTGGTACCAACGTTCCCCTTTCCAAGACTAGTTTACATGGAAGCAGAGATGGCCACATGAGATCCAAAGAACATGGGTGCACGCTGAGAGTGCATCTTATTTCCTGTCTTTCAGCGTTTTTAATGCGCCGAAGCACTTCTTTTGCTGGTTTTGTGACACCCTGGCATTAGATTCATAAACATTTTTTAATGCTGGAACGTTTTTTAATGCTGGGTGGATTTTCTAGCCGACACCTTTAACCCCCTTTCTCTAGATTATTTTCACCTGATAAGTAAAGAACTACATACTATTTACTGTATTTCTGGGGAGGGCCAGAAAAGACGGGTGGGTTAATTAAAAGGCATCTGGACTAGTCATGTAGAAACTCCCTGGCATCCGGGAGGCCTCAGCAACTTCTCCTCCTTCAAGATCGAGGAGGAAGCGTCAGCCTTCTTCAGAACCTGGTAGCAGCACTAATTTGCAAACAAAAGACCGAAATGGGAGGAAATTTTCATCCTTTCAAAGAAATACATTTGCACTAGCTGGTTCTCCTCAGAGCAGTATAGGAGCAAAAGTCTACTGTCCTCAGAGCTCCGTGGATGGATCTTTCTAGCATAAAGGAAGGTCCGAAGCAAAATCAAATGTAGCTAATTAGATTAAATAAACAGGTGAAAAGCCAGGCCGGCATCCGTTGGACAAGAAATGTCCTTCGCCCTTCTGGACTTTTCAGAAGCTCAGGGATGACCTGCTTCCAAAGGACTGCCAGCGATGTCTGTCTGTCTGTCTCTCTCTCTCTCTCTCTCCCTCTCTAATGAGGGCACTAGGGCCTTGGTGAGTGGCTCCAGATTCCGATGTCATCTTATATTAATAAAGAATAATTACTGCCTTGCCTTGTCTTGCCCCGGGGACCACGCATCAAAGGAGACCAAGCATGCGCGCTGGGCAAAGTGGCCCCGAACCAAAGCCCTCGCCCGAGCACAGCGGGGAAGAGCGCGAGGCCGCGACCCTCCGCCGGGGGTTGGCAAAACCCAGGGGCACCCGCTGCCCTGATACAAAACCGCCTGGGTGGGGGCCTTGGCCCTTTTCCCTTTGCGCAGTGACCCTGGCAGGAAGCCCTAGAGACCACGGCAACCGCGCTGGGCTCCCCATCGCTGCTCTCCTTGGGGCAGAGCGCGCTGCCCCGAGGGATTCGCCCCTTTCAGTTAATTCAGCCGAGAACCCAGGAGGGAGTCCAGCAGAGGGCTGGAGGGGATCCTGCGCACGCAGCGGGTCCGACCCGGACATTCGGGGCTCCGAGCGGGGCTTCTAGAGCCCACTTGCTCACTCTGGTTATGTGACCTTGGGCAAGCAAACCACTTCTCTGGTTTGGAAGGGACACTGTTGAACCAGGACAAAGATCAGGTGTCCTACCAGGCTCCTGGGGCCAGGGAGGGAACACTGGCAAGATCTGAGTGTGCGCTGAATGCCTGAGCTTCTGGCTGGCGTCCAGGTGCTCCCGGGACCAGAGTGGGGGTGCCTCGGTGACTCTCCAAGGCCCCTTCCAGCAGAGCGACGCCCCTAGCCTCAGTCTCCTACCCGCTGGGGTTCCCAGACGGGCTGGACCAGGGCCAGCCCTTGAGCTCCCCAAAGTTGACCCTGGGCTTCTGGGACCCCCTTTCCCGGTGGTTGGGGCTCCAGAGAAGAGCTGCCACCCTTCGGAGTTAGACGGCCCTTCTCAGGCCTGTCACCACCCTCACCCGGGCGGGGCGGGGGTGGGCTGGGCTGGAGGGTGTGGGCTGGCCAGCCACAATAGGAAATGGTGAGCGGGAGAGACGGATGCTGATGGGTGTGCCCTGAACAGCAAGGGAGGGGGCGCTCGGTGCCCTGTGCCCCTGCTGGATTTCTAAAGAAAAGGGGACATTGGCAGAGGACCAAAGGGCAGGCCTGACACTCCCTGCGACCCCAGGGGGCCTGACCCTAGGCCCCTCTCCACCTCCCTGGGGCCTGGACTTCTGGCTGGTTTACCGCACGGGGGCGGGAGCTGGCGGGCGGGCTGAGGACCAAGGGACAGGCCCGCGCAGCAGCGGACATTGATTCCCACCCCCCCAGCAGCTTTTCACCAAGATGGGGGTTTGGTGTTTCAATCCTCTCGCCAGCTGTTTTCCTGATGAACTCGGGGTGCTCGAGCACAGCCTCTGCCCTCTGGGCAGACTGGGGTTGGGCTCTGAAGACTTTTTCCTTTTTTTCAGTACCGAGGAGAACCTTCTCTGGGGTCTGTGCCGTGGCTTCCACACAAGGGTTGCCCTGGGGCTGCTTGGCTCCCAGTGGGAGCCAGAAACGAACAGGCTCATTAACTAATGGGTAGCCAGGGCTGGACTCCGCCCGTCCAGGAGGTCACTGCAGCCCCATGGCTGGTCATTAAAGTGTTTTTCGCCACAACCTAAACAAAGGTTTCTCTCTCTCCCTCCCTCTTCCACCCATCCGAGAGAAAGACACAGTAGTGACAAGGGCCCATTAAGCGAAGCAACTAGATCTTGCAACTAGATCTTGGGCTGGAAGAAGCTCTAAGGGCATCCTCTCCGAGCCGCAGCGTCTAGGGATGCAGGGCGGCGGGAAGGACCCACCTGAGTTGTAGTTGACGATATCCACTCCCAGCGCCGGGCTCTTCCGCTTCCGGGGCCGCCCCTTCTGCACCGTGCCCGTGCCGTTGAAGTAAGGCAAGGCCAAGCCGCCGCCCTTGGCCGCCAGCTCGGTGTAGCTCAGCGGCGCTGGATACTCCCCTTGCAAGAGGGTCTCGAAGTGGGCGCGACAGTACACCAGGCTGTCCTTCATGCCGAAGTGGTCGCCCGTGGTCAGGGTCTTGTTACAGGTGGAGCAGGTGAAGCAGCTCAGGTGGTAGACAGAGTCTCGGGCGCGCATGACCATCTCGGAGGCAGAAATGCCAAGGTGGCAGCGGGCACATCTCTGCACAGAGAACCTTCTGGAAGGAAACAGTCGAGTCAGGGCTCTGGTTGAGGAAAAAGCAGGGCCATCTCCCATGCATGGCAGCCGGGGGCTTGGTCAGCAGTGGCCCAGGCCTAAGGCCAGAGGACTCCGGAGGAGAGGACAGGGCCCTCTGGGCCATCAATTTTATTTGCTATTGACCTGTTCCGATAAACAGGACAAAGAACCCTGACATTAAAATGAGAAGAATCAGGCAAAGGACCCTCAGTTTCCTTCTCTGTAAGATGGGAATTGAGGGAGAAAAACTCTGCCCTAGCTAACCCATAACATTATGGCAAGAATATTAAATTGCAAAGAAGGTAAAAACGGCTCATCCATCACCCAGCATTCTAGGAACGAAGGGTGGTACTACGTGTGGGCAGGGGCGGGTGCGTGCAGCGCGCAGGCAGCCCCGGAAAACGCCCGTTTTGCAGAGGAAAGCGGATTCTTTTCTAACCGCCTCTCCCGCTCGGGCTGCGCGGAGCTGGGTCACCTGCTCCTCGTCCTCCTTCCCGATCCTGCCCGGCAGCGCGGCGGGGAAGGACCGCTCAACAGCCTGCCAGGCAGTCTGGGGGGCGGGCGGGCAGGTTCCCACCGGCGGGAAAGGCACCTGGGAACCGAGGGGCCCGGCTTTCGGCAGAGGTGATCATTCCTGTTCACGGTCCTTTGCATGACCTCCCGCCACCCTCGCCGAGACGCAGCGCCCAGCGGCTGCTGCCCGCCACGCGATCAGTTCGCAGCAAACGGAAAAAAATTCCGCTTTCCTCTCGCAGACGGGCGACGCGTTCATTTCCTCTTCCAGGGTTTCCCCGTTCCCTCCAAGAGCTGCGAGCGGCCACCGGAGCACGCGGGGGTTCCCTGCGACCCCGGGGTCCCCCTACCCACTCATCTTCACTGCCCGCGTTGGGGATGCAGCTTGAAGGTGTGTGAGCGGACGTCCCCGGTCTCGGGACCGATACCCGTACCCCGAAGGGGCGAAAGGTGGGGGAACCGAACGGAGGTGCGGATCTCCCGGGTTCGCGCAGGCGGCCCTGCCAGGTGTTTGAGGACGCAGGGGCCGGCGGGGGTGGAAATACCTGTAGTAATCCTCCTTGCAGTAAATGCTGCCGTCCTTGGCGAAGCAGGTGAGCTCAGACTCCAGGGCCAGTTTACACTCACAGCACTTCAGGCACCTCAGGTGCCACTGTTTGTCCACAGCCAGCAGGTAGTACCTGTCGGAGATCTTGCCCCCGCAGCCCGCGCACAGGGCGGGCTTCTCCGGGCTCAGCGGGGGCATGCCCTGCAAGGCAAGCGCGGCGCAAGCTGAGGAGGGCGCGGGTCCCAGCGTGAGGGGTCCCAGGCCTCGCCAGCCCCGGGCGCTCTGCACGCCCGGCCAGGGGCAAGGGCCACCACGCCAAGGACGGCGTCAGGGAAACGTTTGCTAATTTCCCTTTGCGGCTCACTCCCTTTCTGCGTTGTTCACGGAACTGCTGGCGTCCTCCGGGGACTAGTCACCTAAGGACATGCGGGCCACCTGGAACCTCTTTCTTAAAGGCCAAGGAGTGCACGGATTACAGTTTGGTGGATGTCTCCGAACTCAAATAATCACATTTTTTAAAGTGTGGCTTTCCACACGCACAAAATAAAATCGCAGACATCGTTATTGAGGAGCGGAAAGGAGGTCTGAGGGAGCACCGATTGTTTCTAAGCAAATAGCATCGCCCTCCTGTTTCTCTAACTTCCTATAAGCATGAAAAAGAGGGGAGAGATTTTTACAGCCGAGTGCATAGTCTGGCCGACATTGTTTGGATGGGGATGTATCCGTCAGAACTTGTTCCCCTAATTTTCCGGGATATTGGTCTTCTTCCTAGTCAGGGGGTGAAGGGCCCGCGGTCGGGTCCTTTGGCACAGCGCCCCTGAGACCTTTGTCCTGAAACCTTGTTCAGCGTCCACATTCAGCTTCCTGCCTGCATCCCCCACTGAGGACAAGGAAGCGGCACCTAGACGAGCCCAGCCCAGCCTGTGGAAATTCGGAATGCCACGCTTTTTGTTTTTAAACAGGAGGCCCATGAAAGGGAGGAGAAAAACCTAACCTCTGGACATTTCCTTCAAGACCAGCAGAAATGGGCTGGACTTGCCCCATGAAACTGTGGCAGGCCTGGAAAAGCAAAGTTTCGGCCTCGATCCAGACCAGGGGCACGCACTGAATTCGTGTTTTAAATGTGGAAACATCCACCCGCTCGAGTCCTTGGTGGACCCCAAATACCGCTGAGCGGCCCTGGGCCATGCACCAGCTTAGTCGGGGCTCCAGTCCCCGGTGCCGTGCCCAAGGACCTATCCCGCGCCGCCGGCCTGCGGTCACTTGCTGACTTCCGTAGTTTTTCCTCTCCGGTTCTTAAGTGGGAAGGGGCAGCCCATAGATTATTAACTGGTTTTCTTGATGGAGCGGACGTGCCTCTTTTTATCGTGAATAGTCGTGATGGTGATGCTGGGTCCCACCCTTTAAGGTTAGCACGTTCTCGGACTCGGGCTAAGGGCCCCGCTCCAAGGCTTTTTAATAGGCTTCCGTGCCCAAGACGCGCGTCCTGCCAGGGACCCGAGAGCAGTCCTTACTCGTTACAGCGGCCCAGCCTAGCTACCAGCGACCCCGAAAAATCTCTGGGTTTGGGGGTGCCGAGCTCCGAATGTCTGGAGAAGTGGAGGTCGCCCCGTCATTTCTAGCCCACTCCAAAGATCACGTTATCAGACCCGAGACTAGGAACACCTGGCTCCCGCGTGGCCCGGACGCCTGGGCCGCGCGTGGTCCGCCCACAGCCCGCGCCCAGCTCGCGCTTCGGGCCGAGATCCTCTCTCGGGAGGCGTCCGGGAGCCACGGGGCCCGGAGACCCGAATCTGAGGACTGCAGACGAGGGCCTCTCCATCCTCTCGTCTGCTCTCGGGAAGAGCTGCGGCGGCGAAGGTGCCGAGAGCAGGGTCTCGGCAGTGGAGATGTTTCAAGGGAGAAAGGGAGGCCGGGGCTGAGCCCCGCAGACAGGCTGACTTGAGAAAACCCACCCGCCAGCCTGGCGTGGTCTCCCCACGACCCGCCATCCTCCTTGGGCCGCCGGGAACCGGGGCTCCAGAGAGCGCACAGCTCCGGCATCGCGCGGGGCCCTCCTTACCGCGTCACGGCCGTTGAGCTGCGCGCCTTTGGCCAGGCGGGCCTCGGTCTTGGATCTGCGCTCCATCTCCTCCATGATGCCTTGGATGTGGCCTCCGGAGATCCCGTGGAAGAGCATGGCTGGGGGGCGGAAGGGACACACGTTGTCTTCTGCTCGGCGCCCCACTATTTCCATATACACGCACCCGGGGCTCTCAGCTCATCCGAGGGAACGCGCGGCCGGGACCGCGGAGGCTGCGCGGCGCGGGAGCGCAGAGACGCTCGGGGACCCAGGGCAGGAGGGAGAGAGGGAAGGAGAAAGAGGCAGACGGAGTGGAAAAATAGTCTGGTGGGAGAAGAAAAACGAACGGGGGGACAGAAACAAGAAAAGCCCCGGCGGCTCCCCGAAGGTGATGTGCAGAAAACAAACACACACGGGCGGAGGGAGGGACAGGAGGCGAATCTTACGGCTCCGAGAGATCGAGTTACTAATGAGAAACAACTGCAGCCAGGGAGGAAAACAAAGTCTGGTGCGGAGAGAAAACAGTTTTGAACACAAAGGGAGAGACAGAGAAGTGCTATTTTCAGCGGTCCCCGGCTGCTCGCAAGTGCCCAGTGCCTCCAGGTTGGGTTGGGGACTGCTCCTGCCCGGGCTGCGTCCAATTTGTTAAGAGACTAAAGCCAGCCCATTTTTGATAATTTAGTAGGAGGAGTTCTCTCCCCGGAGCTGCCACGGAGTTTTATTCAGACAACAAAGACCTGTCATACTCCTCTCAACCCCCTGGTGATGGGCAAGCGGGGACAAACATCGCAGGGTGGGGGCGGGGGGAGGCCGCGGGAGGGGGCGGTTGCTTCCCCCCAGCGCGCTCTCTCTCGCGCGCGCGCGCACGCACCCCCCCCCCCCTTCCAAGATTTCCCAGCAATCACATTTTCAAGGAGCCCTTATTGTCCCCGCCCTGGCGCAGGAGGCAGAGAGCCCGCCTGTTAGGTCCAAGTTCAGGGTCCGACCCCCCAGCTCAAAGCAAACAATGTCAGCTCCAAACTTTGGATTTCCTCGCGCGGACGTTCTGGTCTTCGGCTTAAGGGACCCCAAAGAAGGAAGTATTGGAGAGCTATTCCTGCACTCCCCGACCCTTCTTCCTCCACTCACTTTTTTAGGAAGAAAGTCGCCTCGCCTCCCTGAGACGACCCCACGTTACCAGCGGCTGGAGCCGCACCCCCTGCCCTGAAGTGAGAACCGGGCTAGGGCTCGGAGAGGCTATGGGTCTGGAGTTTGCTCTTGGCAAAAAGATTTTCTTCGAAAAATCAGTGTGGAAATGGGTGTGGACTTGTGGTCACATGTGTGCCACTGGCCCAGGCACGATGTCTTATTCTCCAACCCAGCTCGGGTCAGAGGGACAGCGGCTGGTGAGCGCAGTGTCCTCTTCGAAGGCTGTCAACGTGGGCAGTGATTCGGAACTCCCGGGAGCTTGGGGCACGCCCTCCTGCATGCCGTCCCCACGGCCCTGGCAGGGGAGGGGACTGGAGGAACGGGATGCAGCGGCGTTTGGGAGGCTGTGAGGGGGTGTCGGCACTGCGGGGCGGGAGAAGGTGCGAGCTGACTTGTGCCCTGGCCGACCTGTGCCTCGCCAGCGGCCAGACCGCTCTGCCTCCCTGTGGCCCTGGTACTGGCCGCCCCTCCTCGGCCCTATTAAAAAATGCCCGCAGTCCTGGGAGACCGTCGGTTCATTCCAACCACCAGAAGTCCCCTAGCGGCCCGACACTGGAGCAGCCTCAGCAGCCAACCCAGCCTTAACCAGAGAGGAGGACGCGGAGCTGCTCTGTGCCCCCTGCTTCCCCTTGGCCTGCTGCCGCCCCACCAGTCCCCGCCGGCACCCTGGGGGCAGAGGGCCGTGTCCCTGCACAGCCTGGGTGCCTCGGGGAGTCCCCTGGTGGCAGACTCGCTTCCCTCAGCGGGAACGACAAGGAACTTCGGCCAGATCTAGAGAGATGGGGGGGGGGAGCCAAGAGGGAGAGGAGGAAGGGAGGGAAGAAGGAAGGAAGGAGGAAAGGAAGGCAGGAAGGAAGGAAGGAAGGAAGGAAGGAAGGAAGGAAGGAAGGAAGGGGAGCCCTGGGTGTGGCAGCCGGAGTTCTTGTCCCAAAGCACGGGTTTCTGAAGCTGCTGTAAGTCACCTCTTCCACAGAACTCAAGACCCCGCGCGACCCCTTGCTCTTTCCTCAGGGTCAGAAATGATGTTATTTGCAGACTGGACGGCGTTGCCGTCGTGCCAGGCCAGAATGCAGCTCATAAAACACAATTTCACACAGAGATGAAGCCAATCGAGGGAACTAAGCTGGAGACCGACCCCCTCCCCGCCCCCCACCCCCCGCCCCGGCAGCCCCAGCGGACAGCAGGGCAGCTATTTTACTGTAAGTAATGTAATTAGCCCCTTTGGATGGAAATCAATGAGCTTTGCAAACCGGCACACACAGGCGGAGGGACCCAAGGAGGGGCCGGGTGGCCCCCTTGCAGAGACAGCAGGTCCTGTCACAAAGGGGCGATCGCCTCCCACAAGTCAGCGGCTAAAAGGACTCAGAACCCGCGGAGGAGGAGGAGGAAGAGGAGGAGGAGGAGGAGGAGTGGTTTCTGAGAGGCACATCAGTCCGTTAACCCGAGGGGGCTCCAAGGAGAAAGTAAATTTGGGACCTCCATGCAGGGACTTGCTTTCTCTGGTTTCTGGGCTGAACCCTTGCTCCCTTCCTCTCCTCTCCCCTCCTCCCAAATGGGCGGGGGGGGGGCGGTGGTTTGGAATTTGGTTTGGTCTTGGATTTTCGATTCTGCTCAGCAAAAGGAACAAAGAATCCAAGAACACCAGTCTCTCCTTGCAAGAGATGAGTTTGGAAACTCCACAAAATGAAAGTTTAACGAACAATTGCGGGGAAAGCCAGAACTTTGTGAAGAGTGTCCAGGGCAGCCAAAGCCAAGTCCTGTGAGCCACCCACCCACCCACCCATCCATCCATCCATCCATCCCTGGGTCCCACAGCTATTTGTATTCACCCCGCAGGTGCTGAGCAGGGCAGGGCTCCTGCAGCAAACACTTCCCGGCTTGCATCCGGGCTGCGCCTGCCTCTTCTTATAAAAGCCGGGTAATAAGTTCCTGCACCCCGCGGGATTTGCTACTTCCCATAAAGAAGCCGACTGCCGGGATTCCTCCTTCTCAGCCAATACAGGAAGTTTGCAGAAAGCTAGGGGTGGGGCAGGGGGCTTCGGGACTTTGGGAGGTCCTTGTTAGTTGTGCGGAAATTGCAGCCCAGCCTCCTCCTACAGCTCCTTAAAGACGAAGGGGGAGAGGGTGCCTCAAGAATTGGGTGTGTGACCTGGGGCGTCCTGCCCTTTTTGCCTCGGAGCCCCAGAAAATTACCCAAGAGGCCCCCACACCTCACCGCCCCTCTCCCTCAAAGGGCAGGAAGCACTTAATGGGGAGCGTCTTGGTGGCTCTGACTTCTCTCACCTTCCACGGAATGACCCCCAGTGCTCCCTGAAAGTCGTCTGCCCTGCCCGAAGCCTGGAAGACGGGGTCTCCTCTGCGGACCCAAAGCCCCATTCAGAGCCGCGGGGCCCACCCTGGGCCGGGCGGCGCCCTGCCCTGCTTCTTGCACCGACCCACCCCTCTGGGCTCTGCCAGCCACGCATACGGCTACAGTGCTCGGCCGCACTCCCCCGAGGACGGGGAGTTCAAGGTCCTGAAATCTCTATCGACCGGGACAAGGGCGGCAACCTTGACCCGGGCCGGGACCCAGACCCCCCCGAGGGAAGGACAGCGGGTGCAAGGCTTCCCTGGGGCCGCAGACCTGCTCTCTGCGGAGCCTGAGCAGCTCCAGGGCGCCTTAGATTTGAACTTCAGAGGCCAAGACCCTGTGCCCCCGGGTTTGCCTCTAAAGGGCAGGGGTCACCTTTCCCCCTGACCCCATTAAGCTGGTTTGAGGAGGAGCCCCGTGGTCTGGAAGGCGCAGCGATTGAGGTTTTGCCGGCATCGGGCACTGTCGTGAACGCCCCAGGACCCAAGGGGTCAGTGTCGTTCTGGGGCTTGGGACCCCGCGCGGAGGGCGGCGCCACCCAGCCCCAGGCGCGCCGCTGCGTTGGGTGGGCTGGGAGCGGATGGCCGGGGGGCGCCGGGCCTTTCTCCAGTCGGTGGACTGAGGGACCTCTCTGTGCTAACCTTCAGCGAGGGTGGCAGGTCGAGGCTGGCGCGGCCGCACGGCGCGCCTCTCTCTGACAGTCCCACGATGAGGGACTCCTTCACGACCGGATAGGAGTGGGCTGGGGCTCCGCCGTTTGGAAGGGGCGCGGGCCGCGGGCTCCGTGCGCTCGTCCTCGCACGCTCTCCGCGCCGCCAGCAAAACCCGCTCCGGCCGCCTGCTCCCTCCACGCCCCTTCCCTCCGGGGCCCTGGGTTCTCCCACCAGAGCTCGGCAGCCGAGTGCAGAACCGCGCGCCTCGGACATCTGCAGCCCCTTTACCTGCCGTCTCCGCGCCGCCCCCGGGAACCACGGGGCACATCCCACACGGCGTCCGGTGAGCCAGCTGCGCGGGGGTTGGAGTGAACAAAAGCGATGCGGACGAAGCCCGTTTCCAGTGAGGACGCTGTCTTCCCTGTCTCCTCGCCCCTTGTCGGAAGGGTCCGAGCGCAGCCCTCGGGCCGCCGACAACTCTCGGCTCCGGGCACGCAGACCTCCGCCCCCACCTCCGTCCCGCAGACGGTCAGAAATTCGGAAGAAAGGCCGAAGCTGGGAGACTCCGGCTGAGATTGTATCTTAGAGCCTACGCAGCGCGGGATAATTTCTAAGACAAATACGCACCCAAAGAAGGTGCGCACGCACACGCGGGTGCATCTATACACACTCACACTCACGATGTGCACACCCGCCCAAGGAAAAGGACAGAGGAAACGAGAGGGACCCTGGCACACCACTCACCTGCTTCCAGAGTGGTGCCGTTCAGCATCCTCGGAGCCGAAGGGGCCGATCACGCCCGAATGGTGGCCGCGCTACAGAGAGGAGCCGCGCGTCAGCCCAGCGGCGCTGGGGGTGGGGAAGGGGGGGCCCCCACGCCTCCTCCCACCTAGGGGGTCACCCGAACCCGCTACCCGGGGCGACCTCAGGTGCCCGCGGTCGCAGGTCCCGGGATGCTGGCGGCTTCTGGCCTTCCGTGCCGGCCCAGGGCAGAAAACTGCTCCCGCCAGGCCTCCGCCCCCGCCATCGCGGTCTTACCGGGAGGTGAGAGCGTTCCGCCTGGTACCTCGGCGAGGGAGGTCGGGAGGCGGCGGCCGGAGGTGCTGGCCGGTCCCCAGGTCTCCCGAGGGTTCCTCTGTTAAATCCAAATAGAAAGACCGCATGAGCCGTTGGATGGGAATCTTTCTCTCTTTCTCTCTCATCCCTCACCTCTGGCCGGCGGCTCTCTCCACCTGTCTTTTATTTTCTGTTTACGCTTCCAGCTCGAGAAGGGGAGGAGGTGGGGCGGGAAGAGGGACCCCCGGGCGGGCGCCGGGAGAAGCTCTCCGGGCCTGAGTCCCGCCCTTCCAGCCTCTCAACAATCCCGGGAGGTGTTAATGGAGGCCTCGCCGTTACGGAACCTCATAAAGCCCCAGCATCTTGACGTTTGGGCGCCGCAGGGGGCTGGAGTCCGGCGGCGCGCCCTGGGCTCTGGTCCGCAGCCCGCCCTGGCCAGCCCCGGAGCTCCCACCTAGCAGATGCGGCCCGCAGCCGAGCCTGCCTAGACGGCCAGGGGCGGTAGCTGGTGCGGGGAGCTGGGCCGAGTCATTGATTGATCGCCGCACATTCCAGCCACCCCCCCCGCCCCCGCCCCCCAGGTCCTCATCACTCAGCGCTCCGGGCGGGGCGCGGAAACCCAGATCTTTAGGGTGCGTTTTGCGCTCAGCGGGGCGTTGTCGGGGGTCTGCGCGCTGGCCGAAGGCAAGGAGGTGGAGATGGCTGTTAACTTTCGAGGGGGGCGGGTGAGGCGGTGGACCGACTCAAAGCCGGGGAGACGAGCCTGGGGGTGGGGGTGGCGCGCAGACGGACTTACAGACTCTGGACGCGCGGAGTCCGTCATGTTACCTGGTCTCGGGTGCCCGAGGGTCTGCGTCGCCCCAGCAGCCCCGGGCGCACTCAAGCCACCGGGAAGCGGTCGGAGAACTCGGGCCTCGGGCCGATGATTTACCCAATCCCCAACCCAGCGCGCCCTCGAAGCGGGAGATGGGGGCGCCGGATCACTGGGAGGCTCCCGCGCGGCTGGGGCAGGGGTTGTGAGCAGCGAGTTTGGCAGCGTCAGGATGCGGTCCGGGTGACGATGCCACCCTCCCTGCCCGCCCCTCCCCGTGTCCCTACGGCGGCTCCTCCGCTGTGCGTTTATCCACGGCGCGGTGAGCTGGGGACACCCGCGCGCCTACCAGCCGCCTTGCGATAACAAGACGGGATGTGGGGCAAGTGGGGTTGGGCAGGGGTGGACCCACCTCTTTGCCGGCCGCCAGCACAGCTCTACAATTTAGGGGTGGCAAGGGATTCGGCAGGAGCCACGAGGCCAAGCCCTCTGGCTTCCTCTTCCCGCCCCCAATCCCTAATGTGGCTCGGGGAACCGGACAGAGTGCCTCTCTCCATCCGACCGGATCACTTACTTGGCTTTACCAACCAGCCTCACCAGCCAACTAGTCCGCTAGTTCATCTTCTAAGGTCCCCTCACCCCGACTGTCCCCTCCCATCCGGCCTCCTTAGCTTTTTCTCTCCTCGATAACACCCCCCTTCTCCCGCATCTTGGTCCTTTCTCTCAGCCAAGGAGGGAACAAGCCTCCCGGGTTCAGTTGCTATGGTCACTGGCGAGGCCATCGGATGGGTGGATGGGTGGCGACACCCACCCGAAAACGCTTAGGTGTTCTTATTCATCCCTGTCCAAAGCAGCTCGCTCGCGCTCTCTCTCTCTCTCTCTCTCCTCTTTTGGGTGACGAACCATTTTAAGTATTTGGTAAACACATACATTCTACACACAGGCGCGCGCGCACAGGCGCGCACACGCTGCGCACACTTTAGAATACAAATATTCGGGTGGGAAGATGAAGCCGTCAGGAGCCTCCCAACCCCCCTACAGCCAGGATTCCGGGTTTACAGTCTTTGACACCCGGAGTCTCAGGAAGAGAGCTTCGCCGTTCTGGGTCTTGAGCTTAACCTTGAAACCGTTAGTGGAGACGCGGGTCTACGCAGCGCGGGGCGTTCCCGCGCAGGTAGGGCGTCCAGAGGGCCTGGGTAGGCTGGGCACCCCAGGGAACCCCGACCCCTGACTAAAGAGCTGCAGGTCCTTCCACAGCCTTTTGTAGGGATCAGGCTGCCCACCGAGGCGTTCTGGGTGCTGACACCGCCCCCCCACCACCATCACCACCGTCACACACGTAAATATGCCTTTCTTTTTTTCCTGAGCGAAGGGGATAGTTCGGGCAGAAGTACATTTTAACTGTTGCCAGGAAGTGGAAAAAATTGCCCCGAGTTTCAAGCCCCCACCATGGGCAGGCGTCCAGTCCCCACACTCAAGCCTTGGCTCCGATGTGGAGAAGGCGGCACGGCTGGCGTTGGCACGGAGTTGGGGTGGGTAGTTCAGGGGGACTTCTGGGCCAGCCAGGGACCGCGAGGTCTCAGAGCGCTCTCAGGAAGGCTCCGAGCGAATTGCCGCCGGCCTGGCGCGGAGCCGCGGCCCTGGCCTCCTCTGGAGACTGATCTCGGCGCGGCGGGTGCCTGGCGGCGGAGCCGCGCGTGCGGAACAGACCTCGCAAGCGCCTTAGGATAAAGGGGGGCTGCGGTGGAACAAAGCCCCGTGCGGGGCCCAGGGGGCATCTCCCTTTCTTCTCCAGGCCCCTCATGTTCCAAATACACATGGTTTGGGAGTCCATAGCTTCACCGCGGGTGGGAGGGGGATTTTTAAAAAATAACCTGGCTTTTCGAGGTGTGGGGCGGGGGGCGTGTAATCCACCTGCTGGAAGACCCAGAGAGGGCAGCGCCCTTGCCCAGGAGGGGAACAGCCACGCGGCAGGAGTCTACCCCCACCCCCACTCCCGCCCTGTAAACCCCACAGCAAGATCCCCCAGCTTCCTTGTGGTTTTTCGGTGTTAGAAACAGTCTAGACATCAACCCCCTTGATTTACGGCGCCTGGCGGCAGGGGTCTCCCGAAACCTGGAAAGGGGAGCAGCCCCCGAGCCGATGTGGACCGGGAAGCTTGTCTTTCTGGGCGCCCGCCTGTGCTGGGGTACGCACGCCCAATAGGAAACCTGGATGCTCACTTTACAACGTGCGGATACAAGGTAGCTGACCCTCTTGCGGCGAGGCCCGTTTATGTGGTCATCTCGTGTTTACTGTGGGAGCCCCCCACCCGCGCCACCCCCGACGTGTGGTTCACAAGCATCTCCCCGGAACCACAGAGAACGGCAGAGCCTGGCTCAGGCTCCCGCTGCAGGAGCAGGAACGAGTAGGATCGCCCCCCTCCCCGCCCCCCCCCCAAGCCCGCGGCTGCCCGCAGAGGCGGGGCCCCTTTGCCCGGTTGCCAGGGTGGCTTGAGACTCTGCCAGCAGGAGTCAAGGCGTCGCGCATAAGGGTCCTCGGCGATGGACCCCCTGCTTCCTGGGTTCTGCTCCCCGCAGGAAACACTCTGGGAAAGAGCCTGCTAGGAGGGAGGGTGGGGTCCCCCAAGTTATTCCCATCTGCCAAGGGGCTTCTTCAAAACGCTGTCTTTCTTAGGTAGGGGGCTGCCTTTCAAAATGAGTGTCCTGTCCCTGTTCTCCCGTCTCCAGAAAGATGGGCTTTTTGGACTTTTTTTTTTTTTCTCTCTCTCTTCTCCCTTTGGGACTGGGAAAAGCAGCAGTCTCCCCACGCACCCCCACCCCAAAAAGAGTTGTTCCTTGCCCTGGGAATGGAAGGGGAGATTAGCTCCCAGGAACCCACCACCCTTCCCGGGGAAAAGACAGCTGCAGACTCCTGGATCACCATGTGGACCCCTTCCTCCCGTTAGCCACCTTCCAGAGAGGGTGACATGGGCCACGGAGACCTCACAGGGCACACAGGCCCGGCACCAGCAGACACCGGGGCACCACAGGGCCCCGCTGGAGAAGGAGTGTAACGTTTGACGTAACATGCCACAGAATCACAGTCAGAGGGAATAGTAAAACCTTATGGGGCTTCTTTGCACTTATTTTACGGTTCAGAAGGGCTCTCCTTTTGAGTTGAACACAACCGAAGACACAAACCCTTTTTGGCTCCTTAAGGTCCTTCCTGGGGCCACAGGCAGAGACCAAGATAGACCCCTGGGTGTTCAAGAACCTTTCAGATCTTACTGGAGAACAGGCTGAGGACCCACTCTGGGCACAGCCAGCCTTCCATGGGCAAGGACAGGCTTCCCTGGGGCTAGGTCCTCAGCAGGAAGCAGAGGTGTGCGGAGGGTAGGCCCCAAAGAACAATCCCTGAGGCCCCCCCGCCGCCCAGGTTGGAGATGATGCAGGTTGGGGTGGGGGGGGTGTTTACCCAGCAGTGGTCGGAAGGGGTGTAAAGAGAGATTCGCCTGGGAGGTGCACAGGGAATGAATGAAGTGTGGGGGAGAGAAGAAAGCATGCTTTAATCAAGGCATCTTAAGTGGCCTGACCCCTACGTGAGAGTGATTTAGTTTTCACTGAGAGAACAGATGGAAGACGGGCGCATTTCTCGGCACTTCTTGGCCGCTCAGGTGCTGAGCAATACAGCATCGCGTCAACCCCCCCCCCCCCATAGCTCAAGATATAAATAAAATGGCATACGTCTCCAAATGCTCCTATCTGCCGGCCCCTCCATGGGGCTGCCGACCCGGAGTAGGAAACAGTGGGGAGTAGAGGTTATAGGAAAATTCAGGGGGTACCGGTGTCACCCGGTTGCTAGTCTTTATTTAATGGAACATTCATTATTTTCTTCCTTCAACATATGTGTCTGATAATGAGGGAGGCAGAAAGAAAAAGAAAAGTAACTATCAATATCCCAACATTTGCTAGCTTTTTCCATTGTATTGGTGTCCTTTTAAAAGAGATACTTATGATGGGCCGGGCATTGAAGCGCTGAGAAGCAGAGAACAATTCTGGGTTTGGGTGTTGGTTTTTTTAAATAAGGTTTTAATGAAGGAGAACAGAGATGCAATTCTTGTCAAACGTAAAAATAGGAATTGAATCGCTTCTTCTTAGCTGGGTCTTTCACATTGACTTGACCATACGGACACTGCGGAAGAAATAAAACAAATCGTTACTGAGTTACTTAGCGATCATCTTGGAACAGCGCAACGCTCCTCATCATGGAAAGAAGGGACAGCCCAGCATGTCATGAGGGCCACCTGATCTGCCGGGTCCTGCAGATGAATGGGAGAATCACAAGAACTCCTCACCAGGGCCCAAGAATCGTTTCCTAAAAGCACCCTTCCAACTTGAAGATTTTACTCTCAATAACTCGCTCTTGGAAAACCCTCAAGTCCCCAGTTTCTGCAAAACTCTTAGGCACTTCCTGAGAAACAGGATACAGTGCAGGTAGTCGAAGTGAAGGCTTGATTTTTTCAATGTTGGCTGCAGTCAATGCATGGACTTAGCATCTGCGCCTTAGTTACAAAGCAGGTCAGTTACAGGAAAACCTCCTTGCTCCAAAACATACAGTCCAAGTGGCCTGGGGACAGGGTGTTACCTGTTCACCATCTCACCTCTGTAGCAATTTCCCCAACTACAGTATGCTTTCGAAAAGTTACCATGGAGAATCCATTCCCACTTATTTTTTGCTCAGAACAGGGAAGGAGCAGTTGGTTTATCTGACTCCGTGCACATCTGAATCGCTGAAATGGACATTTCAGGAAATGGGCAGTTTGGGGGCAGCGGGGGTCATGGTTAAAGACAGAGCAGAAAAGTGCCAGGCAGAGAATGATGGAGGAGGGGGGAGAGGGGGGAGAGGGAGGAGGAGAAGGAGGAGAAAAGAGGAGGAAGAAGAGAGAAGGAAGGAATGGAGGAAGGAAGGAAGGAAGGGAGGGAGAAAGGGAGGGAGGGAGGGGAGAAAAAGGAACAAAGAAAGAAAATCCTTATCGTTAAGGGAAATCCACCTCTCAACACTAGGCAAGTGTCTATTTATTGTTAATAATGAAGACAAGTGCTTTCTGGGATCTAGTTTGTAATATTCTGGCTCCCCATTTCCTGCCCTCCTTGTACTTACCTGCTGGACCCGGCCCATGTGAAACCCGTGACAAGTTTCCTCGTGGAAAGAGCTCCCATGGACTGCACATCACGGCATTTCAAGGACCTGTGGTTGCCGCGCACCGTTACCAAATCCCATTAAGTTGAAAGGTCCCGTGTTAGTCCTAAGGACTTCGTTGTCCTTGGCTAAAGGAGCTTGTGAAAGGTGCACTCCAGGCCTACTTGGTTTTATTTGACTTGTTTTTCAAATAACAGGCATTTATGAAGTCACAGAAGCACTGCAAACTGCTAGTGTAAGGCGAGAATTTACTACTTACGTGTCTGCAGGCAGAGCCGCAGCACCGGCCCCTGCGCACATGGGCGAGCTGGGTTAGCACCACGTAGCCAGTGGCCGGGTCCAGGTAGCTCAGCTGGCCGGCCTGGAGAGTCACAAACAAGACAATTCATTCATCTCAACCTTTGCCCTACGTCCTCCTCCTAAGTTCCACTCACAAAATTCTGCAAATTTTTCTTTAAACAACATGAAACGTCTCGCCGGCCATTTCGGCGGCCCCTGGCCATGAACAACCGCGTGCATTCCAACATTATGTGCAATGCAGCTTTCGGAGGCAGGAGGAGGAAATACACAGTCTCAGGAAAAACCGAGAAGTGCATGGGAAAACAAGAAGTCCTCCATGCCCTGCGCCGACACAGCCCCGGCCCGGGTGCGTTTCATTCAGTTCCCGGGTAACAAGTTTAATAACAGGTGATTTCGATGACTTGAAGAGCTTTAAGAGGCCGAAAATGAACTTTCACTCAGAAGTCACGCTTGCGATTTCAGTCCTTAAAATATGTGGGAAATGATTTAAACGCGCAGAGAAGGCGCTAATCAAAGCCAAAAGTCCGTAGAAGAGTACTACCTCCGCCATTATTGAACACTTTTCTCTACCTCCGTGATGTGGGACCACATTGAATAGTTTACACTGTTTTCTTTTTCTTTTTCTTTTTCTTTTTCTTTTTCTTTTTCTTTTTAAGAGTGTCGTTAGTTCTGTTTTCAGCAAAAACTGAAGTATTGCTTTACCATGTTAACACACACCGCTTTCGTGAGTTCGATGCCAGCCCTTCAGATGCTGGGGAAGCACACTCTGCCTGCATTCAAACGCGGTTTTCCGGAGCAGCCCAAGCGTGCGGCGTGAAGGCAAAGGAAACCACTCAGCCTCCCCATTGGATTTGGAACATGCGGGCGATGTCCTTTAGCCTGGAGGTTTACCTTGCAGAGAGACTTCCTCCTGGTTTTTTCACAGCATGCTTTCGCCACATGTGACTCTGCACCACTTGCAACAGCCTTTGCATTCAAACAGGCACGGAACTCACATTTCTGAGTGTGCTACCCAGTCCTTCTTCTGCGTGTCTTCCCACGGCTCAGTATTTTATTACGGTTGAGGTTTTATCCAATGTGCTCCATGAATGAAGTGTGGAATGGAAGGACGGGCAGAGTTCAAGTCTTCGTCTCCTCTAAGGCATCCCAGGAAAGCCCCGCCAGGGCAGCAGGGACCCAGCGAGCAAGCCCCGAGACCCATCTCAGGGGCCTCTCCAATCCTCTGGGACCACAGGAGCAGATGACAGGAAAACAGGGGCAGAAAACACTACTTGAAAATGACCCACTGTTGAGACCACGCTTTATTGACGATGTCCGTGCTTGAAGACTTAGAAGAAAAACAGATAAACAAACAAACAAACAACAACAAAAAAAAAAACAGAGCAGACTCTGTTAGCAGCCTCTTTTTCACTTTTTATAACGTTCAGGTCTTCTGAGGGCCATCATCTGGCACCTGGCAGCCTCCCACATCGCTCCTGCTTGCCGCCTTGCCACGTGGGCTGAGAAACCGGGAGCTTGTTGGCTGCCCACCCAAGCTTAATTCGTCTTCAGTGGGTGAGCCTCAGGTGATGGGGACAGCAGAGACGAAACAAAAGCACCCGACAGGTTGACGGGAGCAAGATGCACAGGTTGACGGGAGCAAGATGCTTAGTGGGGCAGGGGTGGGCCATCCCAGGCAGGAAGGGAAGAGAGGGACCCGCCTGCAGCTGTGTATGAAGGGCCACTGGGAGGCAGGGGCTTCAGGCTGCGGAAGGAGAAAAGCAACCAGCTTGTTACTGGGTTTACTGGGGACTCCTGGACAGTCAGCCTGTGACGAGTGTGGAAACCCCAAAACCCCGAGTCAGATAAAGCTTCTTTCGTGTCCCAGGCCGCCTCAGCTGGCTTCACATGCCACTGGCTTTCCCTCTGAAAAGAAGAACACTTCTGTTCCCATTTACCGTACTTCTATGTGAAGCAGAAGAAGAACTTACATGTTCTTGTACGGAGAGTGGAAACAAGAACAACCCAAAGCCAGCAGTCATTCCCTGACCACGCTATGCAGGGGTGTAACACCTGAACGGGTCAGGCAGGATGCTCAGGGCCTGCCTGCTGACTCACACCGCTGCCTTCTGCTCCTGTTGGCTCAGGCCGCGCCGGGTAACACCAGTCCGGTCCGGTACTGGCCCCACGTGACGTATTAAATAGCTTATTATGGAATTTACTTGCTCTCTCGAGATAAAAAAAATATATATGTATACAAACATGCTACCTTTAAACTCACAGTCTGAGGAGTCAGATGCATGAAGGGAGATGCTAAGTTTTGATACTGATGCTAACAAGCAACTAATTGTCAAGTTTCTCCAAAAAGAAGAAAACAGCTCAAAGTTGTCCAGGAAGAACGTGAATGGCCAACAGTAGTTTCCTTTGAAATTGTGCTCCTGAGAGTGGAGGGAAGGGAGGACAGGCTGGTGACAAAAATTAAGTAAATTAAACAGAGGCCTGTTGGATTTTTCATTATTAAAATCGTGGGAGGATAGGGTGTTTAACTGATCAGGCAGATAAACGCACAACATGTTTTGTTCCGGCGACTTCTCAGCTCCTGCACTCCGGTCCCTCAACACAAACAGCCACACAGACACAAAGACACACATGCACACATACGGATACACACCACACATCACACACACACACACACACACACACACACGCGTGATGATGGGTCCCACACGGCCGGAATTTTTAGCTCGGGCACCGATGAGAAACGAGTCACACTCATACTCAGGACAAACGTTAACTCTTAGCCCGGAATCAGGAACTGGAACCAGTTTTCAAGCGAAAAGGGATGAGAAGCGTGAGTGTTGTCAGCAGCCAGAGGCCAGATCACAAGGTGTCCCCCAACCTCTCAATCAGCCTGGGACGCGCAGGCGCACGGACCCCAGGGTCCCTAGGGCCAGCCAGGACGAGTCTCATCGCGCAGGCGCATGGGATGGGGGGGGCGCTGGGTGGGGCAGGGGGCGGGGCGTACAGGAGGGGGTCTCACAGCGCAGGCGCACCAGCAGCCAGGAGGGACGCGGGGCGGGGGCTCACCGCGCAGGCAGCCGCGTGCAAGTCCGCGATCTGTCGCTCTGCCGCGGTTAACTCTTGGCTGGCCGGGAGCCTCTCCGCCCCCGCGGGCCTGTCCTGCGCGGGGGACCCGGCGCCGCCGCGATCTCGCTCAGAGGCAAAGCGGAGGGTGACGCTGGGGTGTTGGTGGAGCCCTGCTTTGACCCAGAGGGGCCGTGGCGGCCGGGCAGCGGGACGCTGTCCCCCGAGCACCGCACCCAACAGCGCTGAGATCTGCCTGGCTGTCATGGCCGCCGCGGGCCGAGCCGCCCCGCCTTCGCCAAGCCCTGGCCCCGCCTTCCACTGCCGGCCAGCCCCGCCCCCGGCGAGCCTGCGGCCGGGGGAAGCCACGCAGACCTGGTGAGCAGCGGGAGACTCGCATTTCCAGCCTCCGGGCCTGAATTCTCAGTCCTCCGTTTTTCTTCTAAGACGGCAAATGCACATTGAGCATGATCGCCCCGACCGTCAGTGACGAGAGGAGCCGAGGTCTGCTGGTGTGCAGAAAGGGCCTGGGACTCCTAGGTGACAGGTGCGAGACCACGTGGGAGGCCGGCCCCGCCTGCAATGAGGACCCAGCGTGTAGTCACACAGCAGGAAGAGGGGTAGCACCCACCCACCCCCGTCCCCACCCCCTTTCTGTCTCGGCCTGGGTTTCTGGAATAGGGGTTTGGTTTTCCAGAACCGAGGACAAGGGTGGACTTTTGACCAGCACCACCTCTCTGGACATCTGCGTGTATTGTGCGACCCTGTCGCACAATTTGGAGTTTCTTAGTGGGTCCTGATCGAAACAATCCTATTGGTGCATTTTAAATCTCAGGATGACAATAAGTCGGAACCCTATTTTGCAAATCTGTTTCCTTTGTGTTGGCAGGACAGTTTACCAGCATCCAAGACTGCTCAGTGATCTAAGAGTTTAGGACCTGGAAGGTTAAGGAGAGGCCATTAGGGGAAGCGATGGAAAGGTGGGGCCCAACTGGAGACAAGCCAAAGCAAGAAGCTGTGATTAGAAAAAGGGAGTGGGGGAGGGGGGGCTGGCAGGGGGTGTTGCCAAACCAAACTCTCAAATAAAGGAGATAAGTCTGGAAGTTCAGACTGGGTTTTTAAAATTGAGGGTGAGAACCTGTTAACATCATGAAATTGATGCAAAGGGTGGAGACAGAAGTGAAACACACCAGACCAGGTTCGCATAATAATAAAGTCATCTTACCTAGGAGGAGTATTTTTGCGAGAAACTTGCATTGGTGGGTCAGGGGTGGGTGTGCATGTAAAGGGGTCGAGCAAGGGAGACCTTTGTGGTGACAGAGTAGCGCCGTATTCCGATCACGTGTGATCAGGTGTGGGACACACACGCTTGCTCCAGTGTGAGCTCCTGGTGTGGACGTTGTTCTATCCGGATGCAGCACTTACAGTACAACTGGGTGAAAGGTGCCTCTCTGTACCATCTTGGCAACCTCCCATGAATCTGTAATTGTTTTCAAATTTAAAAACTGTAATTAAAAAAAAAAAAGATGTAAAAATAGTTTTCCGATCACTTGGTAAGGCAGATTGCTGAATTAACCCAGAACCTTTCCCTGTCTCCTCCATCCCCAGGGTTAAAAATCATCCTGTCTAGTTGAGGCCTTTGGGCATTCAGGCTGAGAAAACTGCTTTGTGCTCACATGGCACCAGTGTGTGCATTCTTATCGATATCCACCTTTAAAACATCCTGCCTGGAAATCTGTGTACTTAAGAGTTGATAAAATATGTTGGTACAGATGATTCCCACACATTTGATAATCATAGCATCATTTAGACATTAACTAGATTATCCCCTTCAATTTTATCGTTGTACTTTAGAGAAGGTACCATTTCCCAAGTCACTTTCATTCATTGCGTCTCTCGTTTCAAAAAGTTGCTGCAGGCTGGGCCCTTCCCTTGTCCTACGCATCCTGTGTCCATATCCTCTCGGATTCCCTCCACTCGCAGTAGACAGAACTGTATGACGGTCGGGGTGCAGCGTTCCACCTTAGAATGATGGCACACGAAGTCCTCGCTCCGTTTACAACACACTGACATCTAGATGAGCTCTGGGGAATGGCTTTGGGCCACCGTGCTGCATGGAACATGACCTTGGGTATATGGCGTAATCCTCCCCATCCTTTGAGATGTTTATGTTGATGCAGCACCTGCTTGTTGTTTTGAAAGGGGGAGGAGGAGAAGTTCACAGAGAGGCATCTCCCTGGGCCTCATGTACATTAGTGTCTAAATAGTCAGGTCAGGCAGGCCTCTCTAGGTTGCAAGACAGGGATCACAAAGCTTAATCTGGTTACGATGAGAGGATGCTCACACAATGCTGAAGTTTGTGGCTTGGCTGTGGGCTCTGGAGAGGACCAAGGCTCAATCTCGGATTTTCAGCTCTGCCTCCCCCACGCTTACTTCCTTTCCAGGCAGGCTCTTTGCTCATTGGTGCAAGGTGGCTGCAAGCAGCTCCCAGGGCTCATCCAGCTAAATAGAGAGAGGCTTGTCAGGAAACTCCTGCACGAGAAGCTTCTCCCCGCCCTCCAAGAAGTCCTAACAGCCAGCTCTCCCCATTGTTTCCGTTCCTGAACTAATCTTTGCAAGTGCAGGTTATCTGTAAGCCAATCAGGGCTTGTTCTGGGAGCTGCGTGCAAACCCAGGGTTTGCGAGGCTGGGGGCAAAGTTAGCAAATGCCCACTACGGTGGGACTTGCGAAGGCACAATAGATCCCTCCCGCCCACCCAGTCCTTTTAGTATTTCGTGTTTAACTGTTTAGCGTTTCAAACAATTTCATTGTCCCTCTGGTTTCCTTCCGTACGCCTGTCCTTTAGTCTCCCACAATTATTTGCTCGATTTGAGCTTTGTATACATATGTAACAATTTTTTTTTTGCAGTGTTTTCCCAACAGATCATAAACAAGGCACTAGGGAACATGTCGTTTTCATCTTTGCATCTCCACAGCGCATCTCGTACATTCATGCGCGGAACTGTGACTCTTAGTAGCAAATAACGAAGGTTTGAATGGAGGAACAAGTCCGTGATTCTTCATTCTCAAATGACACTCCACCGACACTCCATATGAAAATTTAAATTTAACGTTGTGCACATAATAATGCAGATTTGGACGCATTTACTAGGTGTAATAGGTATTAATTATTGCCAATGAATACTTAAAAAAAAACAGGTGATAACTATACCCACTCTGAAACCCTGTTAAATTTTATTCATGCAGTAGTGTCGGGCCATTTTATTGATAAACGGGACAGATGCCTACATTAGCGAGTGAGTCTACCCGAGCCCCCCGAAGCGCTGAGTCTAATTGTCTTGAAGTGCTCTCTGGGATGAGTTACGAATGCGGGCATATCAGAGCTGGGATGTCAAGGTCCTCGACCCGGTCCCGCCTGCTCTGCGCCCTGCGGACACTGGTGGATGTCTCTCAAGTAGCCGGACGCTGTGTTGGGACCTGTCACGCTCCGCGTAGCGTGCATTTTCACCATCACTTCTCAGGACTCGGAGCGAATCCTAACACGCCCCTGAGGTTGCCCGCAGGGAATCTTCATTTCGCTGAACCGGACACCCAGGTGGCAGACTTGGGTTCGCGGAGATGGTCCTGAGAGATTCCTCGCAGGGGGGTTATAACCGCTTCCACCCAGAGAATCTCCGCTGCCTCCGCGGTGGGGCCGAACCCACCCGGGCTGCAGCCCGGGCTCATCCTTCCGTTTCCAGCTTGTTCTCTTGGACCAGCTGGGGTGCGGATGGGCTACACGCAGGAGGAGGTCCAGCCGCTCAATCGTTGTTCGGTGGGCGGCAGTCTGCCTTCCGCGCCCACTCCCACCTCCAGTGCCTGGGACGGCTTGGGGGTTAAATCCAGTGCTGCGCCGACCTGCCTGAAACTCCACCGTCCGCCCTTCTTCAGCCCGTCTCACCGGACCGCACTGCGGTGGTTTCACCTGTGCGGATGGCTTGGCCCCGTCACCTGCGTGCTGATGACGCCCACATCGCTGCCTCAGGTGCAGCAGCGGTGGGAGCCACGCACCCACCTAGGCATCGGCCTGCTGGACACCGACACGGAAAAATACCCCCAACTCGCTGTGTCCACGAGGGGCCTGATCTCATTCCTTTTGAAACTGTACTTGTCCCTGTTTATTTTCTATTTTAAAGGTCCACCTTATTCGGAGCGATTTTTAGGGTGACCCTTAACTCCTTCCTCGCCTTCCTACCCAATTAGCAAGTCCTCCCAGTTTTACTTATCTGTGTCTCACACCCTTCCTCCTCCTTTGCGTCTCTGTCTTTGCTGCAGTTCAGTTCGCTAACATTTCTTTTTCCCAGGGCTACCACGAGAGCAAGTGGCTCGCTGATATATAAATAATTTGTAAATAATAAATAATGCAGACTTTGTTCACTGACAAAAGTATCCCTCGTTGCCCTGGAGTGGTGAAGTTATACTTCCCCTAAAAACCTGAGGGCAGCCCATCTGCCACCTCCTCTGGGAAGCTCTCCTTGATTGCCCACTTTGCTCCCAGTTTCCCCAGCGCCCCCTGCAGACTGCCCTGGACGCGGGACCTCGATGCCCCCAGGATACCCAAAGCGTGTCTCTGCACTTGCGCTTTCTCGGTGTA
>PVKU01004400.1:74446-148379 GCA_004027475.1 Anoura caudifer
GTTGTAAACACACCCGGCAAATCAGAGGGCTGTTCTCCGCGCCCGGCTCTGATTCCGCCTGAGGGAGGGCGGGCGGGTGACTGCTGTTCCATGACCGCGGTGAAAGGCGCACTGAGTTTCAGGTCAAATATGCATGACACTGGCGTGTCGGCCTCGTCTACTGAGCATGATGCATGTTAACATCTTCCCAGCGGCGGGCACGCGCGACGCGCCTCAGCGGTCCGGGGAGCGCACCCGCCTGCTCGGTTTGCTGCGGGCGCAGCGTGCTGTGCAACGCGCAGCTCAGCTGCAATGTCACGGGGTGCGCGGTCACGCTGGTAGAGTTCTATCAGGATGTCATCGACACCGTCCGATGACAGTTGCTGATGGCCCCTTTCGAGCCACACCAGTTTGCGCTACAAGGTAGGACAACAGTAACAGCGAAATCAAAGCGTCCTGGCCAGTCAGGCACTGCACGGGAGACCAGCTCTGTCCACACTGACTCTTAAACAGCGGCACACGCGGAACCCCCAGTGGGTAATTCGTCCACAAATCTAAGCCCCACGGTGGCAGGAGCATGCGTACTCTGCCTGCTATTTTATTTCCCTGTGCAGAGCAGAGCCTGCCCCATAAACCAGGGAGTGAATAAATCCCAGTGGCAGGGGCGCAGGTGGGAAGGGCACCGACTTTGAAGGCGCACAGGCCTGGAGCTGAGTCTTAACCCCTCCACCTCCGCGTTCGGTGCCGCTGGGACTACTTCTTCTCTCAGCCCGGCCTCCTCCTCTGCAAGAGGTGCGTGCGCTCTCGGATCCCATTTACGGTGAACATCAAATGAGACATTGCCTACGGATCATTTAGCACGGAGCTAGGCTCCTCGGTGTGGCTGGGGCTGTCAGTGAACTTGCAAACCACTTTTGTGGCGTTAGTCCTGGTTATTAGTCCTCAGCTGCCCAGTAATTCAATTGCTCATTTTACCGTCAAACCTTAATGGCGTGAGGCTTTGCTTGGCTGAATGACTACCAGTTCCCACTAGCAAATGACAAAAATTTGCCAGGTATGTGCATAATCCAACAGATTTTTCCATTAATTAAAGGAAAAATCTACATGAAGTCAAAAACCTTTTATACAGCAAAGGAAATAACAAAATGAAAAGGCAACCTACAGGACAGGAGAAGGTATTTGCAAACAACATATTGGATAATGGGTTAAATATCCAAAATATATAAGAAACGGATACAACTCAAGAGAAGCCCCCCCAAACCTGATTAAACAATGGATTTGAATAAACACTTTTACAATCAAGACAAAAAAAAAAAAAGGTCAACAGGCGTAGGAAAAAAGATGCTCAACATCACTAATTATTAGGGAAATGCAAATCAAAACCACAATGAGATATCAGCTCACACCTGTTGGAACTGCTCATGAGAAAGACAAGGACAAGGTGTGGAGTAAAGGAAACACTTATTCGCTGTTAGTGGCAACGTGAACTGGTGCAGCCGCCGTGAAAAATACCGTGAAGTTTCCTCAATGAACTGAGAATAGAACTTCCACAGGACCCAGCAATCCTATTGTGGGGCACGTATCCAAAGGAAAGGAAATCAGGCTCCTGAAGGGATGCCTGGAACCCCGTGTTCATTCACTGCAGCCTGAGTCACAAGAACCAAGACACGGAAACAACCCCGGTGTCCGCTGACCAGTGAGCGTCGTGCTATCACGGCCTGGATTTCAAGAGGATAAGTTGTTTTAGTCCCCGTTCCGAAAGTGCGGGGGATAGAGGGAAAGTAAGAAAAAAACAACCCTTTGACACAAGGGGTGGAAAACATACCCTAAATCACAGTGCTTTATCAGTAAAATAAACACACTTAAGGAGAGGAAGACCTTACATCGGAATATCGCGGCTGGTCATGGCCTGACACACCAGACGTTCATCAGGGGCGTGTTGAACCACCTGATGTTGCTTTCGCTTTGAGTCTCCGCTGAATCCATTCTCTGGTGACAAATGCGGGCGTCTTTGGTGGTTACAGTGAGTCCTCATTTTATCATCCTGCCGTCCATTATCTTTGGGGTCCTCTGACTGGAACACTGTTGACCTTGCCCCTTGGCCATTCTCTCCTTTGTCATTGTGCTCCTGAAGGACTTCATCCATGGGTATGCGAGGTGCTCTCGGGGTGTCTTTCCAATGGTTATGTTAGCCTTTCCCATGATGTTCGTGTCTTTTTAAAAAGATACTATTATTTATTTGCTTATTTTTAGACAGAGGGGAAAGGAGGGAGAGAGAGAGGGAGGGAAACATCAATGTGTGGCTACCTCTCGAGCGCCCCCTCCTGGGCACCTGGCCCACAACCCAGGCATGTGCCCCGGCTGGGAATAGAACCAGCTACCTTTTGGTTCACAGTCGGGCACTCAATCCACTGAGCCACACCAGCCAGGGCTAATAATGTTCGTGTCTCAATGCTGGACACTTGGTCTCCCCTTTAAAAATTTTCAGTCCCATTTCCTATAAAGACTCACAGTTGGCTCGACTTGGGGTCCATCCTAAGTAAGAGGTACGGGACACCACCATTTCCCCTTGCCAAGGTGTGAGTTCTCCAGTCAAGTTCTCTGTTCTTGCTTAGGCTCCCATTGAACACACTCTGGTTTCTAGAACTGACGACGAACAGAGAACTTCATAGCTACTTTCAACTATTTGCAGCACTTTGATATGTAAGAGATTTCAGGCGAATTCACAGGAATAAGAGGTGGGAGGCGGTGAAGCAAGGCGGCCGGAGGAGAGGCTGAGGTCTGCGCTGCACGAACCTGCCTCTGGGGGGCAGTAGGGTGCAGGGCTTGAGGATGGCTTCCTGTGGACTTGAAGCCACCACCACCACCTGTGGGCTGTGACCCTGCCTTGGTTTATTCCGTGAAATACGTAGCGCAGTCACTCCTTCCTCATCCGGTTCTTGTAAGGATTAAATGAGATGCTCCCTGCCAGGCACTTTTCATCGTGTCTGGCCCAGATTAAATGTTGGCTAAAATTTTGCCTCATTATTATGGACTAGGCTGCCTGGTCTGGCAGTTTTGCAGACATCAGCTTTAAGACGCTCCAACCCCTGAGATCTTCTGGTTCTAGCACTCAGTTTCCGGTGAATAGCAAGGTGTCTTCCCTATCCGACAACGGCGGAGCTGACCTGTGCGGCACACTCTCCCTGGTGGTACAACCATCTGTGACCACAGAGCAGGACAAAGGACACCACCACTTAGGTCCAGTCTGCATATCAGGCTCAGGGGGCCCCCCACGTCCGGACGCCAGAGACCTGGATGGACAGACAGACTGCGAGCTCAGTTCAGGGAAGACGCTGAGGAACGGTTCTTCTGGTGGTTTAGACGCTCCTGTTGGGCGGCAGACGTTTAAAAGGGGCCCCACATTCATCGTTGGTAAGACACAGACGGGAAAGTGAACGCGGTAATACGTTGTCAGGACACGTACAAGTCGTAAACATTTCGAAAACAAATCTGGCAACGTCTACATTATAAATTAAAACACATGTTCCGTTGGCTTACCAAGTCTACTTTTTAAAAATAGACTTTATGTGTTTATTTTTAGAGAGGAAGGAAGGGAAAGAGGAAGAGAGGGGGAGAAACATTGATCAGTTGCCTTTCGTACCCACCCTGACCAGGGACTGAACCTGCAACCCAGGCATATGCCCTGACCAGGGATTGAACTGGCGACCCTTCCACTTTGCAGGACGACACCCAACCAGCCAAGAGCCCCACCACTCAGGGCCCAAGACCACTTCTGAACAGCTTTTCTGTAGAAAGAAAAACATCGTTTTTTAAAGACCACCTTAAAGGGTCTTTATTGTAGCGTTGACTGTGGTGGCCAAAATAATGCATATAATCCCACTGTCTGTCAACAGGACCGCAGTTAAATATAGAACATCACGTGACTGTTTCAAAGAGTGGCTTAGATTTCCATTATTGACTTGAGGACCCTGTGATGTGCTGTGAGCGGAGTAGCATCTAATATCAGGACCAGCAAACAAACGGAAACTTGCAAACGGCCTTTGAGCGCCTTCATGTATAAGGGAATAGGTGAGGACCGTCACTCACCGGCCAGACTGACGACATTCGCTGTCTCGGGCCGGGCCGGGTGGGGACCCGGGCCTTCCCCACAGGTTCCTGCGTTGTCCGTGTTTTCAGTCAGGGAGAACCTAACGATGATGAAAATGGCCTTACTTTCGGCAGAACGCGAACTTCTTGAGAAAAATATTCCTCCTCTCCCTTCCTGCCCTTGCTCGTTATTCCTCTTCTTCTTCTTCTTCCATCCCCTCCTCCTTGTGTCTTTTTCATCTTCTCTTTCCCCTCAAAAAACAATGGTCTTTTTGTGGAGATGGGACCCTATTTAAGTGTTTAACTAGCCTGGGAGGGTATAAAGAAACTTCATTCTTTTTTTTTTTCTTTTTCATTTCAAGCACAAAATATATGTTGCAAAAATTCCTTTTAAGGGGAATAATGGAGCCCCTCCTCCTTGGGGATTCTGCCACTTCCAGTGAGATGAAGCCCCTAAGAGCTTCCTGCTCAGGGAGCACACAGAAACGACATGCCTTTTTCTCCTCTTTATAAATCGGAAGTCCAGTGGCTGCATTTTTTTCTTCCTTATAGTAAGCAAGCATGGCTTTAAAAGAAAAAACAAATTTTTTTGACTCCGACTTTATATGGACAGGGGCAAAAAAAGAAATATATTAACTAGTCAAAATAAAGAGGCAAATAAAGCCGAGGTTTGCCACATGCGGCGGTAACAATGAGCTATTAATAGCCATTTGCACAGATAACCAATTTGAAATTTCTCTTCCTAAAATGGTATGCCTTTAAAGTTTGTAATGAATTATGGGAACTATGTAGTTGAACAAATTTTATCTTTGTTTGTGAAGGACTTGAGTCCTGGCTGAACTTCTCTTGGAATTGCCATGGTCTTGCATTAACTTTTCTTTTCTTGGAGTTCTGTTTCTGTTTTTTATTACCTTAAAAGTCTTTCTTGCAGAACATACGAAACAAATACACAAGTATAAAGAAGTGCAGCGGGCACCCATGCGTCCGGCCAGCACCCAGCTCCAACACCCAGGTACCTGGAGCAACTGTCATGTCACCAAAAGCTCATCTCCTCTGTTCGCCTTATTTTGTAACAAATGACAAAAGCCAGAAATATTGTAATAGTCAAAACCTAAGCCTAAGGGATGTGATTGCTTTCAACCACAGCCACAATACTATTAATGCACCTGAAAGAAGAGGGATTTTTTTTTTTTTTTAACCAGCAAACAGCCCTGGCTGGTGTAGCTCAGTGGATTGAGCGCGGGCCTGCAAACAAAAGGATCACGGTTCGATTCCCAGTCAGGGCACATGCCTGGGTTGCAGGTCAGTTCCTGGCAGGGGACGCAGGAGAGGCAACCACACGTTGATATTTCTCTCCTTCTCTTCCTCTCTCCTTCCCATCCCCTCTAAAGATGAAATAAATAAAATCTTTAAAAAAACAAACAAACCAGCAAACACAGACTGACTGTTAAAATTTCTAATTGTCTCTGACAGGGCATGCATTTTCTTAGTTTTTAATCTGTAGGTTCTTCCTCAATATATTTTTCCCCTTTGGATTTTATTTGCTGAAGAAACTGCGTTGTTTTTGCTTCTTATAAATTGGAAATTGGATTCAGAGACTTGGTCAGATTTAGATTTTTTTTTCCTTGCCTAGACACCTTCTAGGAAGGGTTACCTTCCATCAGGAGGCACAGGATGTTTGGATGCCTTTCTTTCTGCAACCTTCGCCGCTGTTAATGCGTAATATCCAGCTCCTTTAATTTACGAGAGGTGGCAGAAGAGTGATACTTTAATTGTCACATTCCTTCTTTGTTTACTGGGAGAGTTCTCTAAGTAGAAACTTCTGCTTATCTACCATTTTAGTGACCCGGTGTTACCTTCGGGTCAAAGTGCCCTGCTCGGCCACACGCCTGGGGAGGTGCCTGCACTGCCCACTGCAGACTCTGGATCTCAGAGAGTAGGACTCGGGTGTTTAATGCAAACTGGTGTCTTATACCAAGGGCTGGAGGCAGGCCTGCCAATCAAACACAAGGTGCTGCTATACTTCCCCACGGCGGGGCCTCGGCTCCTGCTTTGCTTAACTAAATGGGGTCAAAGGACAACAGAGCAGTGACGTCAGATCCTGGGCAACTATTTTTTTTTTTGGTCTATATTACAGGTGCTTTAATGAGTGAACTTTGGCTGCTTCTGTCACCCTAGAAAAGGGGTGGAGAGAAGGGAGGGGAAAGAAAAGAAAGAAGAAAGGAAAAGTCTTGAGTGTGTGAGTGTGTGTGTGTGTGTGTGTGGATGGGCGTGCACACGCCGTCTGCTCCAGACGTGTCTCAGCCACTCTGACGCTGAGACTGCTCAGCGACATGGTAAGGGCCTGAGACACCGTAAACATGAACACAGAAACCCCCTCCTCCCTGCGCAGGATGCTGCGCGTGGTGCCGGACCTCTGGTTCCATGGGGAGCAGGGTGGGAATCGGTGGCAGGCACGCTCGGCAGGGGGCTCGCTGTGAGTGTGCAGGAAGGGGGGCTGCCTGGCTCGCCGGGCCGGGGAGTGCAGCCCCCCACCTGCCAGGGACCCAGGGAGGGACAGGTGTCTGGCACGTCCCCACAGCCTGAGCCCCGGTCTCCCGGCCGATAACAGATGAAGTGGGATCGTGATGTTTTACGTACAGTCAGTGTATATTTTACATTTGCAGCACATTGAAATCTCTTCGGAGTTACGTTATATTTCAAACTTAACAAAAGACAATAAAATGACACCCATTTAGGTGGGTGTAATAGATGCTAAGTTCCTACGTAATAGATATTTTCCTGTTTTGTCCCTATTTTCTTTCTCCTTGTCCTCCTAAGAAACATATTTATAGAAAGTTTCAAGCACATAAAAGAAGAAACAAGGTCTTCTTTCATCTCTTTCTCTGCCACTTACCCCCGTGTCGTCCCCCCCCCACACTCCTGGGCAGGGGGTTCCAGGCACCCCGCCCCCTCCTCCGTGCATTTCCTCAGCACCCGTCTCTAAAAGGTAAAAACCGTTATTATTATTATCATCTCACCTGAGTAATGAGCAGTAATTCCTTAACACCCTTGACCCTCCATTCAGTAGTCAGAATGTCCTGGTTTTTCATTTTGTCCTGAAGTTTATTTGTTTGAATCAGAACCAAAGTTGTGTATCTATGTCCTGAAACCAGCGGACAGCTCTCTTCACTCGCTTTGACCCTGAGGCTCCTCGTCCCTCTCGATTTTCTTTCTTGGAGTCTATTTGATGAAAACGCCCACACTGCGGATTTCGCTCGGCACATCCCGGTGGCTCCACGCCAGGCACGAACTTGTGCCCAGTTTTCCGTAAGTTGGGGAGCTGGATCCAAACGTGTGAGCAGAGCGAAGTCCTCTTCTTCCAGCGAGAGCAGCGCGCAGGCGCCCTGAGCACTGCGGTCGGCGGCCCGTGAGGCCCGGTCACCTGGCTTTCCCGGCCGTGGCTCTGGCCGGCACCCTCTCCTTCAAGGAGACAGGTCAGAGGGGCAGCGGGAGTCTCATCCCCGCCCCGATCCACCCCGAACTTTGCGTCTCGTTTTCACGTATGTGTTTGCACCTCACTTGTATATGCCTATTTTTATAAACTAGATTTAAAGTGCATCTGTAGCCCTGGCTGCTGTGGCTCAGTGGATTGAGTGCTGGCCTGTGAACCAAAGGGTCACTGGTTCAATTCCCAGTCAGGGCACAGGCCTGGGTTGTGGGCCAGGTCCCTGGTGCGAGGCATGTGAGAGCAGCCACACACTGATGTTTCTCTCTTTCTCCTTCCCTTCCCCTCTCTCTAAAAGTAAATAAATAAAATCTTTAAAAAAATTTTAAAAATAAAGTGCATTTGTGTTTACATTTTTACACAATTACATCCAAACTGTATGCATGTCTTTGCAGCTCTTTGTGAACTGATCTCTACTGATATATGCGAACTGTATCCATTGTATTTTTAACTGCTACTTACTTAATATCTCCTTATACGAATGGGTCCCTGTCTACCTGTCAGTGCGGGTGCTGATGGGCAGCTGCTCACTGCGCCCCCCCACCCCCCACCCCCCACTAGGAACGGCCCTGCAGTGAGCATTCTGGCTCCCGAGTCCTGCGCACAGGTCCTCGAGGTCCCCAGGACAGGCACCCGAAGGGACGCCTCTGGTCTGTGCCGAGTTACGGAGCTGGCTTCTGCTGCCTCAGGAGAGCCTCCTGTGACGTTTTGAAAAGGCTTTCAAACACAGACATTACTAAAAATGAAATTACAGAAACTTACAATCCGATAAATTATGTGAAAAACAAAAGTAGTAAGTGCCCAAAGTTCACCGCTTACCAATTATTTCACTATAATTTACTGGGCTCTCGTTGCGCATTCTCCAGTTATCTGTGCTCCGGAGGTTATTTATACCTATTTTATCTCCGGGGACCAAACGCTGAGGAACAGGGGCCCCTGCTTATCTCCCCCCGGCTCTGCACCGGGCGGCACCGAGCCGGCAGCCTGAAGTCGGCCCCGGGGGGAGTGCTCACACCACCAAAATCAGCAGCGACTGCACACCAGGGCTTAATTTATCATTGGGTTGATGGCCTTGACTTAAGAAAGTTGAGGGGGGGATAGCGTTAATGAGGTGGAACAATCTTAAAAGTGTACCCCGTCTCCTGTGCTTGCATTGTGAGTGGCCCCCAAAGTCGGGTGATAGCCTTCCAGCCTGTAATAGCTCTTACCCAGTAACACACCCAATGCCACCATAAATGGTCACACGGGAGTTCTCGGGGCGTGATGGACTGACCGACCATGCAGGGAATGATGGAGCAGTTTAGAGGCCTAACTCACACCACACCAAAAAATAAATTGGTCGTGGATCAAAGATCTCAACGCACAAAGCCGTTTTCTTTCAGGAAAAGCAAGCAAACAAACAAACAAAAACACCCCCAAACCAAAACCATAAGAAGTCACTTTGCGACAACAGGGGTCACCGCCCAGATGTGTTTTCCGGAAAGAGACCACCAGCCAGTGACTGAGCCAGGTGGTGATTCAGGGTGAAAGTCACTGCCACTCAAGATGGGACTCCCCGTGGGCTCGGCAGAGATGTTGTCAGATCTGCCTGGTGGTTGACAGTCCCCGGTCCAGCCCCATTTTTTCTCCTTGTCTTTCTGAGGTGGATCTTCGGGGTGCCTGACTCTCTCTCCGGGGGTACCTCTTCCTGGGGATCCGCCAGAAACACTCTTTCCAACTGGGACTTACATGCTGATTTTTCCTTTGCTAGTTGAAAAGTTCCACAGTGTGACTCGGGTGCGTTTTTGTTGGGGTGGCTGAGTCCATTAAGTCATGGCTTGTGTACAGTTCCGCTGAGCTGGGATTTCGGATGAGGCTCCGAAAGCAGGCATTTTCCGACGTCCTGGGTGGTTATCTTTGGCTGGTGGGATATTGGCTGAAATTTCCCTATTTGCTTATCAGTAATTTTTCTTTGATGTGTAACAAACTTATTCTACTTCTATAAGAGTTAAGTAAAAAAATATATATTCATCAACCGTGAGGTTGGTAGCGATGCTGGGAGCTTGGTCATGAATCCTCCTCAAGGAATCAAACACTTGTTGAGACCGTGCAAACTTCCAGACCTTAGTCGGAAGCAGCGGGAGGCTCAGATACGAGTCCACTCGTCCCTGCTGTCAGGATGCCACAGGCAAGAAGGGGCAGGCAGGTGCCGCTCTTCCAGGGTGTTCTGGCCAACTGACTACATTCTACCTTAATTTCTTTCAGTCAAACCAGCTGTGTAGGAACACGGTCTGCGTTTCCGTTTCAGGGGATGGCATTGCTACATTCAGAAACCGACCCGCTCGATTTACTGAAGGGGAGAAACCACCCGTTGTGGGCGACACAGGGTGTCTGTCCCCTGACTTCAAGATGGCTGGAGAAGCGTTTGCTGGGTGCGTGGGGAAATTTACAGTGCCCGTCTGGCCGGCTGCGGTGCCCTGCGTATGCAGGCCGTGTCCCTGCACGGGACCCAGCCAGCAGGGCTGGGGACAACGCAGGCCTGTGAGCACGACCAGAAAGCCGTGGTTTCCTCTGCCACCCACGCTCCTGCTCTGAGATCCCCCCCCACCCCCGCTCCCTGCAGCAAGAAGATGAGCACCATATGTTCAGAGCCGGGGGCAGGAAGAGCTTTGCAGCCCTGCTTGGCAATAAAACAAGATACAAATTTAAACAGCTACTTAGATTAATGCTGAGTGATGAATGTGCAGGAATGAAGAGGAAACATTGCATTCGGAGACCGTGGAAGAGGCTGGCCCCAAATCCCTTGTGACAGAGAGAAATATGTGTCTGATGGGGCTGGAGGCGCTAGACTAAACTGAGCGATAGCAATGATTTAGAAGCCCGAGTTGCAAAGTTTTTGGTTGTGTGTGTAAATTGTCACACCCCCCACATCCACGGGGTCTGAGTGAGAAGAGGCACCCTGACTCATCTCGGTCAACCTTCGAAAGGGGGCTCATCCGGACAGGGGCTGCGGGGAGGGCACAGGAAGGTTTCATGCGCGACCTGTCAGGCCGTGGACTTCGGATTTCGTCTCTCCAAACAGAAACGAGGACTCGCTGCTTTCCTGGCCGACCTGTCCCGCATCTGGCCGAGTCCCAGAAACTCAAATTAGTCTCTTGGGCCCTAGAACCAGAAAGCAGACAAAGGAGGCAGGTTTCTCGGGGTCACTCAGAGGAAATGGGATGAAAACCTCGGCAGCTGTGGTTCAAAAGAAAGAAAAAAAATCAACCTCTGGAAGACTAAGAAAATGATGCAATTTGTATCGGGGCTATTTTGGAATGCAAAGGGGAGGAGCCTGAGATGAGGCAATAAGAAAACCTTTCACGGACAGTCGGTTGAACAGTTTAAGGGGGGTGTCTTTCGTTGAAACTGTGATGACCAGATATTTGGGGAAGAAAGCGGGGACTCGGTAGAGTTGCGTGTCCACGGTGGCCTCTGCAGTGCAGGTCGGGGTCACAGGGGTGCACCCCCTTCCCCCTCCCCCCAGCTTGGAACCTCACAATTCATGGCTGAAACCCCTGACAAGCCCAGAGCCCGCCCTTTGACCCTCCACACACGCCCCACCTCCCCAGCCTCGAGTCTCTGTGGGAGATGGGCTGCATCCCGATCCCTCCCTTAGCAAAACGAGTGCTTCTCATCTGTTTTAAGAAACACCCGTGCACGTCTTTATCTGAGAACCGAACATATCTCACGGTGATGGCCCAGCGTTCTGTGACGGGCAATATTTCTTTCCCCTGTTCCTTGGTGGCAAGGAAAATAAAGGCCCCTTTCGTGAGAGGGTCGGTGAAACGGCCGGGCAACAAAGATCGCCGAGGCACCGTCAGCTCCATTCTCAAGGCCTTCTTTGTACTGGCCGCTGGTCCACGCTTCACACGCAGTGTTTCGTCCAGCGTGGCTGCCCTCACCGGTACGAAGACCAGCCTCCCGGTCCGCGCCGCCAGAGAGCGGACCGGGAGGCCTTCAGCTGGGAGACGCCGGGCCTTTCAGGGGCAGGTCTCTCTGCGTTCGGGCTGGACGCTTTCTCTGCTGTGACATTTTCCTTCACAACAAGCACAGCAGCCTCCTTTCATCTGTAACAACAGCAGCAGCAGCAACAGTGGGACGCTCACACCGCCGGGGCATCGACACACGCGGCGTGCGCGCACTGATTGAATGCAGCACACCTGTCGTGGCCGTCGCTCCGGTTGCTGCTGTCGTCAGCAGTATCCCCCTGACCTGACGGCAGAGGGAGGACATGCAGCGGACCCGTGACCCAGGGGCCCTCAGCTGGCCGGGGGCGGAGGCAGCGTTGGCGCAGGCACGCAGTGTGGCTGCGGAGGCTCGGCCAGGCCATCTGGCCGCCGCGCTGGGACTCACAGTGGGTGCTCGCAGCCCAGGGTGCACGGGCTTTGACCACCACCCATTCACCTGTCCGCTGCCGGCAGGTCTACTTCTGATCCCTATTGCAGGGCGTCCTTTCGGCGCCTCCTGCCCTGTAGGCCTCAGGACGGAGCAGGCTTTCGTAGGTCACGAAAGAGATGTGTGCCCTGCTCCTGCCTCGGGGGATTTTGCTGGAGTATCAGGATTTAGCCCCATAAAGAATTAAATGGTAGGGGTGCAGGGCGCGGAAGGAACCCATTCGGTCTGTCACGCGAGCTACGCATTTTGCTCTCGTGCACTTAACCCTCGCAGCGATCTCTATTATTGTTCTCGTTTTTATGAACGAAGATGCTGAGCGAGGGGAGGCACAAAATAATGCAAACAAAGAGCGGATCTGTTGATGACGCACAATGAGTGGCCAAAGCTTCAGCGGCCAGTAGAGGGACGGGGCAGGAGAGGAAGGTCTGAGCAGGAACAGGACAAGGGCCCCCGCCTGTGGCTCGTGGGTGGGTCCAGAGGAAAAGCTGTAGAAACCGCGAGGAAAGCACGGGAATACAGGTGGCCGGGCTGAGGGCGGTGGAAGGAGAGGGAGCAAAGGTTGGCGAACATTTCGTTCCTCAGCACTTAGCTTTCAAAGCCCCTCTGAAACGTCCGATTCGGCTTAGGAGTCCGTGGGAGGCCGTGGGAGGTCCCCTGTGTCATAACGAACGAAGTGAAACGATTAGTTAACGACCAGGAGATGGCACGTCGTGAAACAACAACTCGGAGAAATGGACATCCGGCCGTTAAAATTCAAAATCTGGCAAACCGTGTAGAAAACTGGGCCAAGCCTCTGTCCCCACAAATCTGCAGCTCTCAGAAAATAGCCCAAGATCTGCGCCATCATGCCGGGGCGATGGAAGAGACCAGCGTGGGATTTACCGTTCGCCACCGAACGTGAAGGGCTTTGGAAGGAGGTTTGCCCAGGAGGACAGTGATTTAGGTAGGGTGCAGGATGGAGCCGCCCACGTGGGCAGAAGAGAGAGGGATTCCTGGGGAGCAGCGTGTCTTCCCCGGGATGGAGGAAAAGCAGAGGCCGGGGCGTCTCAACGACTGTGTCAGCCTGCAAAATGCAGGTCACACCGGGCCTGTCAAAGCTAAGACGATTTCACGGCCCTGCCTGCTCCCGCCCCCGGCCCACGGCATCCACACCGCCCTCCTTTGTGGTCACTGGGGACAGAACCCGCAGGGAGCAGACACTGAGATTTGGAACGGAGGGCTGTCGGAGCCACACGGCAGCTGGAGCAGACGGTCGGAGGGACGTGCAGTTCCGGGAAAACGGCCCTCTCTTTTGGCAATGACCGTGGTGAGTGAAGGCACTTCAGAATCCCAGCCCAGAACAGATTGGCAGGATTGTTCCTCCCTCCAGACTCCTCTACAGCCCGTTTTCTCCCGGTGTTGGTCTCTGACTCCCAGGGGCAAGAATGCTTCCATGATGTTTGTTCCCAAGTGACTTTGAAGGACCCTGTGCTATAAAACAACATCAGACTGAGTTTTACTACCTATTGAAACTTTAAACTTTTTTCTCGCCATGAAGGTTTTTGTTTTGAAGAAAGAATATGGTAAATGTATTTCCGTGTCATGCTTTCAAAGGAAAAACATAGTGAACTTAGAATCACGTGATGTGTACAGTCTAAAAGTTTCTATTTTTCAAGTGTAAGGTTGGCTTGGCAATTCAGACTAACCCAGAACCTGCTGTGATTCAGGCCCCACAGAGCAGAAAAGTGAGGCGAATGATCCGTGCAAACTTGTGGCATTTTACTGATTCGATCTTTTGGGGTGTGTGCAATAGGAACCTGAATAATTCCAGCTCGTTCTACGGCAGGGGTGTCCAACCTTCCGGCATCTCTGGGCCGCACTGGAAGAAGAAGAGTTGTCTTGGCCACACATTAAACACACACACACTAATGAAAACTCACGAGCAAAAAAACAGGTTTTAAGTAAATTTACGGTTGCGCATCGGGCCGCATCCAATAACCATCCGGGGCTGCATGCGGCCAGCAGGCTGCGGGCTGAGTGCCCAGCTCTCTCTCCCGCAGAAATTAGCAATTGCTCATTCACAGTCTAAAAATGACTTGATTGTGGCCCGGAGTGGGGACAAACGGACAGGAGAAAAGATCTGCTTGGCATTTTGTCGATGTAGGGAGGTTACTTCTCGCCTCTGTGCGTTCTTGTACCCTCTCACTGGACCTCTGGAAAGCAGGGGCAAACCTCAGTGGCAAGAACTTGAGGCTGGGGACCATTCTTGGACTTAGAGACCCGAGTTCTGGTCCTGGGTCTGCCTGAAACAGTCTGGTCTTGGACCCCCCCTGACCTCGGACGCTGAGTTTTTATTTTATGTTGTTTCGTTAACTCACTGATTCAGGCCCTATTTACCCTGGGCCCACCCCTGTCCTGGGACCTGGTGCAGATGCCAGCTACGTGAATGAACCACGCACGCACGGACCCTGCCCTCGGGAGGCGTGCAGCCCGCGGAGGGCGCCGCAGAGGGGCCCCTGTGTCAGCGTGAGCCCATCAGGGAGCTCGGGTCAGTGTCGGGGAGGAATGGCGGGGTAGAGGCCGACACCTGCCTTCAGCGGTGCCTCCTCCTCTCGCTTTGGCGGGTCCTGTGTGCCCCGTGGCTGCATGTCGAAGGCTCAGTAAGCGGCGACTGAGTCCGAACACAGGCCCTCTGGCTAATCGAGAAACTGGAAAGAAAAAAAGCCAGAATTTAAGCTCTCTGATTCCTGTGTTGCTCCTCTTGCCTATCAGAAAACTGAGGGCAATCCTTCTGTCAGGGGAAAAAGAAGAGTTTCTTGCAACGTATGCTTTACCTTGAGGACAGACAGAAAAAATATCTCGAGGACTCAAATGTAGTACGGATCCTGGTGTACATAAGCCTTAAAGAATTCATGCAGTCTTTTCCTCTTTCTCTTTTTCTTTCTTTTTTGCATACTTCTTTGGTTCCTTCCTCAAAACTTCAATTCTTTGGCTGCCGATTTTTTTTTAAGAGTCTTGGAACATGAATCAATGAGTCGAGTGCTGTTGGGCAAGAGAGTTAATTGAAATAAATTTAATTCAATTTTGTGCACATTTTGATGCGGACCACAATAAAAGGCATCTGGCGGGATAACCGAGTGGAACTCTGCTTGGACAGCACACATCCAGTCCGACGGCTTTTGCTCGGGGCCAGGCGAGAACCGGGCGTGAGAGACGCGCCAGGGGCAGCGCGGGAGGCTTCCCGGTGACACACCTGTTGTTGACCTGGATCCGTGGGTGACAATGCTGGTCCGTAGGTAAGGCAATCATCGACACACTCTGGATAGCTTGCCTTGGTGCGGTCATCTGTAAGATCCAGAAACCAAAACGAAATAAAAGAGGAAGCGCCTTCCCCGGGGGATGTTATGAGTCAGGAGTAAAGCCGGAAGTGCCAGGGTCAGACACCGGCTGGATGTGGCTTCAGGGGACAGTGCTGTGCCTCGGGGAGGTGGCAGCGTGAAGGGGTGGGGAGTGGGGAGAAAAGAGAAGCCCGTGTGGGAAGAGAGGGAGAAATGAAGTTGAAAGAGAAAGACTGGGAATAAAGTGCCTCTTCCGCATTCACGTCCAGTGGCTGACAATGCTTTTGTAGACATTTCAGTGAAAATACAAGCTTTGGGAGAGATTTTGAATTTTTTTTAAATGAAAACGCAAATTCTGATCAGTTCAAAGTTCAGAAGATCAAAACCTGGAAGGAGTAGCTTCATAGGGTGGAAAGGAGAATCAGGATTCAAAAAAAATGTTACAGATGGAAGAACCAGGTCCCAACGAAGAGGATAAAATGTGAAGCTGATCAATTAAAATTCAACGTTTGGGTTCTCAAGCCAGGGACTCGGGTCCTGCCGGTTCCGGCTTCCCTCGCGGCCCTGTTTACTGCCTGCCCGACACCCCGGGCGATGAAACTGGACCTGTGGGCGCCCTGGTGACCCCTCGTCACCGCCCACGATTCAGGCAGGTGGTCGTGCTGGAGGAGCCGCCACATCACGGCAGGTGGGAACTTCCCTATGAGCTCAGCATCTACGCCCTGAACTCGGACTTGGCCGTGAGACCTGGAGACAATGACTTCACCTTCCTACCTTTTGGTTCTCCTGCCTCAGAGGGTGGCCGGGGAGGTGCAAGGAGCCAACACCTGACCCGAGGCATCCGACTGCACGTGCCAGAGTCGGAATCCTGGCCCTCCTCCTAACCGGGGTCCCTTTCACGCCAGGTGAGCTGCTCACCTTCTCCGCACGGTCTCCTCACACACACACACACACACACACACACACACACACACGGCGCAGGGCGGTTGTACCGTATCCACCTAAGTGTCGCCAAGGGAACGCTCAGTACTAAGCGTTAAGATGCTAAGTGTTGCCAGGGGAAGATATGTAAGGTGCTCAGGGCCTGGCGCAGAGGAAGCATCCGGTAAGTGATAACTATTATTATTACGCAATTGATGAATCAGTGCTGGCTACCACCACATGCCTTCATTTTCCGTGTTATCCCAACACGCACCAGCTCCGGAGCCCTTGCAGGAGCCTCCCTGTCTGAGGACCACTTCAAGGGGCGAACCTCCATAGCTCTCTGCCGCCTCCTTTCCGATTCAAACTCAGGCCTCTGGTGGCCCAGGACCCTGGCTACAAACCACGCTTCTCGCCCCATCCGCCGGGCCACGTTTTGTTTTTGTTTTGCGGGAGGCGGCCAAGTCATGCCTGGAGGCTGACTCTGTCCCTGCCAGCGAGTTATTTAGCACAGTTTATTTTGCTGTGGGAATTAGAATAATTTCACGAGCCAATACATACAGATGATATCTCTTCATAAGCCAAACAGAGAAATAACAACCCCAAACAAGTGATGGATTAGTCACACCGCTGTTCCAGGCAACGGGAGAGGGGAGGATGAAGCCCAGATTCAACGGCGCTGAACCTTCTTACAAGGAGGTGGTTTGGGAGAGACAGGGCCCAACCCAGAGCTGGCACAAAAGTAAGAGTCCCCTGTTGCTAGGGCATGTTGCTAGGGAACGAAGACACCAGGGTTGGTGGGGAGGCTGATGTGTGGTTTCCTCTGTGTGGTTTCTCATCTCTGTCTGCAAGGGGTCCCCTTGCCTAGACAGAAGCTAATTAACGCCCCAAAGGCCTTTGGAGAGTTTTGGGGGTTACCAGAGTGTCTCCTGGCCTAGACGAAACCCTTGGATGGTCCTCACAGACTCAGCACTCACAGTCTAAATGTCCCCCCGCCAGAGTCGCTTCCTCCACGTCCTTGTGGAACAGCCCCTCCCCCCCCCCCCCCCCCCCCCCCCCCCCCCCCCCCCCCCCCCCCCCCCCCCGCCCGCCACCGGCAGCTGCGGGCTGCTTGTCAAGGTTGGCGGATGAACCGATGACGTCCTCACACAACTCACTCACTTCCTACTTGGAGCAAAGCGGCATATTTTTCTTGGTCATAAGCAAGTAGATTAAACTTCTCATTTGCTCTCACAATGGCCCTGGGAATCGAAAACCTGGACATGCATTTTCTTCCAACCCCCGGACTCGGGTACCCCTGGGAAAATGGTCACGTGTGTGGAGACACACAGCTCAGCTGGAGAAACTCTGTAGTAAGACTTGCGTGAGCGACTCACAGTGGAAGCTACTTAGGAACTGAGGTCCCTGATCGGAATTCTGGATTCTTCCGTTTGCCCCTCACGCCACGGGGTCAGCCTTCCTCCCCCGCCGCCTGCACAGGGGGGCGGAGCTGTAACGGGTGCTCCCTGTGGGCTTTGGGTGCTGAGAATCCCTTCCAGGAGCCTGCGGGAGGAGCAGGGTATTGGCGACCCTGGCCCTTTCCTGTCCAACGCCTTGAGCAGCCGAGTCCCCCTTACGACAAAGGTCAATGCCCTCTCCAGTCTTCCTCTCCTGAGTTTGGAAGACCTCTCCTGGTCTTCATCCTTTTGGGCCTGGAGGTGGGACGGTTTTTGGCTGCACCTCTTGTTTAACTGTGTTATCCTGTAATATTTACCAAATTCCGGAAACTCTGCTTTGTCTGGCGTTTCTGGGTTCTTCTTCCTTCAGTATTCCTGATGGTGACAGTGTGAGGATGACTCAGTCCCCTAGCCCCTCCGTGGCTGCCAGCTGTCTTCAGGAACGTTCTCTGCTGATGAAGAAGGCCAGCGACCCAGCGCCTTCCCGGGGTGGCCGCCCCCGGTGACTTCCACACACTGAGTGTGAATCACCAGCCCCGTTGTCCCGACTCCGGGCAGACGTCCCTGAGGAGCCATGGGTATCGGAGGTCTCCCAGGGCGGGGCTGAGGTGTCTTCACGTCTGCCTGAAGAAGGTTCCCGGACAAGCTTGTGACACGCTGGTCCCCATCTTGGGGGACATGGCAGGGCGACTTTACTGCTCACAGCTGGGTCGCATCTCTTCCTAGGACGGTATTTTGTTTCACGAACTTTGCCCTTCTCCTGATGTGCACAGTGGTCTCACGGTTTTACTTCCTCGCTTTTTGATGCAAGGTGTCTCCCCATTTCAATCTTAAAAGGAATTCCCCTCCGGGCATGGTCACCGGCGCTAGTTACTCGGCGAGACGGGTACCATCCTGGGACACTCTGTTCTTGGGGGCCCCGGGTGGACTCTCACCTGGCTGTTCTCTGTGGCTGCTGCCTGGTAATCTCTGTAATGATCTCTGTAATTACCATCCTCCGGGAAATTCCTGGCCCCTTTTCTGTCTATCCTTCACTTCCTGGCTCCATACCTTCCTCTGGCTTCGCTTACTTCTTCATTTCAGTGGGGCACCTGCTCTAGTAGCTTTCTGAAAAAGGGTGAGTGAGAGGTAAACTCTGAAGGCCACACATTTCGAAAATGTTTTTAGTCTCTCCTCCCACTAGGCTGCTAGTTTGCTTGTGTATAGAATTTTAGATCGGGAATCATTTCCTTAGAGTTTTGAAGGCATTTTTTTTTTCCCATTATCTTCCAATTTCCAGGGATCCTGGCAGGAGGACGCTGTCCGTTTTTTTGTGAATTGGGTTCTTTTTGTTTGTTTGTTTCCCGGTTCCTGAAAGCTTTTGGGCTCTTTCCATGAAGCCTGGTGTTCCGAATTGTCACAATAATGTGACATGAGTCTCTTTCTGCTCCATGAATTGGGAGGGGCCCTTTCAGTTTTGAACTTCATGTCCTTTTGTTCCAGAAAGCTTTCTTTCACTATCTCTTTGAAGGCATCATCTGCCCATTTCTTTGCTCTCTCTTTGAGATGCTGGGTCTCCTGGCTTGTTATTCCAGTTTTCTGGTCCTCTTTCTCTTCTCATTTCTGACTCTTTATGCTAATTAGAAATATTTTTTTCCAACTTTTTCTTCCAGCGTTTCTGCTGGTTACTATTATTATTATTATTTTAAACAGCAAGACACTAACAACGCTGATTACGAATTCCATGTGCTCACAAGGAGCTTGTCCGCTGGTGGACTTGGCCATCGGGCCATTGTGTGGGCTCAGTCAGTGTCTGCGGTTCTTTTTCTCTCGAACTTGTCAGTTTTGCTAGAGAAAACTCATCCCTTTGTCTCCTTGGAGGTCGCACACCCTGGCTGCTGGTTCAGGGGAAAGGGGGCGGGAGACGGCAGCATGCCGACTGTTTTTAATCCCCCTTTTCCCCGTGGGAGTCACTCCCCTGCCCCAGGTTGTGCCTGACGCACTTGAACCCGACAGCCCCTCTCGTGTTCATCTGCTCCGGAGAGTCGGTGCTCCTTCTGTTTGGGGAGGCAAACTTTCTTTGCTGCACGGGGTGGGGGAAGCTCAAGGTTAAGATCCTAAAAGGCTTTCCAGTGGTCCTCAGGCTCCCTGTCTGACCTACAAGTTTTCGGAGGTGGCCATCGCCTCGAAGTCCTTTGCCTGTCCACCGTGGTGTCTCGGGGATCGATGGGCATCCTTGGGACTTAGATTCCCGCTGCCTCTGGACTGCTGAGTCAGTTCCCTTTTCCACGTCCAAGGAGATCTCTTCCTTTGGGTGCTGGCCTTTCTTTTCCTAGGAGTGTGAGTACGTGTGTGCCCTTTTCCTGTCTGCAGTCATCGCTGTGGGTTTCACGGAGGGAGCGGGGATCTCTGCTGCTGTTCTCGCTTCCCCGTTTGAATGACAGTCTCCCGCGGGTCCCCTTCTGCTCCTTGCTAAGTGAGATTCCGAGGAGACCTGTGGCACCATTCTTTCAGCCACTCGCACACGGGAGCGTTGCAGAGAGTGCCATCCCTGCTGAGCAGACGGGGGCCCTGAGAGTTTAGCAACCGGTCTGGGGAGGCCGCCTAACGCCCAGTGAGCTCACTGTTGCCCAGCAGGGCCCGGAGGCGAGGGACGGCAGGATGGGTGGCAGGACAGCAGGGTGATTCAGATCAAGCGTGTGGGAGACGCAGCCACAGAAAGAGGAAGGACCCCGCTCAGACTAACCGGTAGAAGAACTAGAATGTGAGTCAGCAGGCCGACAAGGTGCTTCCCCCTCTCGCTCCCCCCCTCAAACCTGCCCTTATGCCAGGCAAGAAAGGAGGATCGGGGTGAAGAAGCCCATGCTGTGTAGCTCCTACGTTAGTATGCTCCTTTAGGGTTTAGGTGTTAAACTGTCTGAAAGGATGGAGTTAGATTACACTCTTACTGTGAAAGGAGCAGAGGGAGTTGAGTATGTCCAAGAACACGAAGGGCACCAGGGGCTGAATGTCCTCTCTCTGCTGCTCCTTCAGAACACGTGTCTGCCCGCCACCCCCATCCCCAACTGACACGGACAGGCTGCAGCAGCTCCGCCCCTGCGCCCTCAGCTTTGCGGTGACTCAAACCACAGCAGCGGCACCAGGACACCTAATGAAGGAAGTCGAGCGAACCCAGGTCGCTTCCCCCGCTCCTCCCGGCAAGTCTTTTCTCCAGCCCTCCACCGAGCTCCTTTTCTCCAACCAAAGGCGGCTGCTCACCGCAAGGCGCCAACTCCGCGCACGTGGGACACGCTCCTCACTGCCCACTCCCTTCTCCCGGCTTTGTGCGATCGGGGACCCCGCCTGCTCTGTCACTTTAAGGGCGGTTCAGCCGCAACTACACCTGGACCTCCAACCAGGCGCACCATGTTGAAACTCTGAGCAGTTTTACCGACTCGAGCTGCACTGGGTGGTCAAGGGAGAGGTGCTGTTTTCTTGGGCTTTTTGGCGCCTCTGGGGACGTGACTTGAAGGATCCGAGTCGCCAGCCAGGATGTGACTCGGGTGTCTTTCGGTGGCTTTCCTTTCACACCCTCGCACCCTGAAACGGAACTGACGAACGTGCTTCTAGGTTGTGGGCCTGCACGGAACAGCAGTTTCGCCGAGCGCCAGACTGACTGATGTGGCTAGCTGAAAGACGGGGCGGTCTCGGTTCTGAAGGACGCGTCACAGACCGACGAGGAAGTCCTCCCACCTACTTCGGCGCTCACCACTTTCGCAGAGGCTTGGAGGGGAGGCTGGCCCACGTGCATCCACATAAATTATGTCGTGTGGCCTGAGATTTTTGACACGAGGACAATGAGGCGAATGTTGGGTCGGCCAAAAACTTCATCTGGTTTTTTTCCGTACAATGGCTCCAGTAGTGCTTAGTTGTCTTTAACTTTACGCAAAAACAGTTCTGTTAGATCGTATTGTGACGGCTGTCATATCAGCGTGCTTTTTTTTCTTATTTTACTTATTTATTTTTAGAGGGAGTGGAAGAGAGAAAGAAAGAGAGGGGGAGAGACATCGCTGTGTGGGAGAAACATTGATAAGCTGCTTCTCAGCCCGCACCCCAGGCACGTGCCCCGACCGAGAGTCGAACCCACCACAGCCCTTCGCTTTGCAGGCTGGCGCTTAATCCACGGAGCCGCACGAGCCAGGGCTCAGTGCGCATTTTCAAAACACTTATCAAAACTGGTGAATTTGTGTGTAGCCATTTTAATATTGAAAAGGGAAGAACATATGCAACATTTTTTGGCATGTTAGGCATTATGGTGCTTCGAGGTAGGGAAATGAGCATGCAAAGATATCCGTTGGACAGATGAATGAACGAAATAGCCTGGTAAAATCGGGGGTGGGGGGTGGGTATAGAAGGGTCTCGTAGGTGCAGAGCCTTCTGGGAGAAACCTGCTGCTTGCTGAGGGGAGCCCCTCTCCTCTCCGCCGTTGCTCACGTTATTAGAGTAATACCATATTTTACTAAGCATTCATAGGCGAGGCCATTTAAACTTTTCCACATAAACTGTCTTACTCAGTTAATTTTAATGTTAGCTCAATTTTTTCATTTCCTTTTTTACCTTTTTTTTCATTCTTTCCATCCTAGTGTTATATACGGAGCCAAACATGTTTTCTCTATCAAAATCTTATGCAAACAATAAAGTTTTACACATGAACCCATCCCGAAAACAGGAAAATCCAGACCCGCAGGATTCTAGAGTGACAGCAACAGACACTTAATCACCCCCCCTTCCTTCTCTGGTGGTGGTCCCCGCACGGCAGCAATCAATCAATCGATAAGCTTACCGAATACCAAATGGCCCCCCCATCATGGGGTGTTATGGACGGCATGCGCATGGGCCCCCAAAGCCGAAATCAGAGTTCTTGCCCTTAAGGTACTTCTGGTTGGAAGGGCTTAAATTATGACACGTGAAAATAGGACAGAGCAGTTACGTATTAAACATCTGGGAAGCGGCTGAAAAGCCTCATGGAAGCCCCAGCACAGCGGTTCCCTCGGACCCGGGCCAGCGGGAGCAGCTCGGATGAAGGCAGGAGGGTCTGAGCCGGTCCCCCCAGGGCAGGCAGGAGGGGAGGGTCTCCCAGCCCGGCTGGCCAGCAGGGCCAGGCCACTGCTCCCAGCGGTGGGAGGAGCCCAGGAGGGCTCCTCTCTCCTGGGCTGTCGGGACAGTGCCAGGTGGCGCGGCTGGGTGGGAAGCAAGCCGAGTCTGTGTTTCGGGCCTGGGACAGGTGTGCCGAGGATGGCTGGAGGGATTCGGGGTTGGCGGGGAGAAGCGGAGGTGTCTGTTGGTCCCCCGTCTGAGAAACGGCCATCAAATTCAGAGTGCTGGCGAGGTGTCGGGGGCTCAGGGAGGTCGCGCCTCAACTTTTGCTCACTCAGTCTAACCATTGGCTGGTTCAGGCTGTGCTGCACCGGTGAAGTCCTGCATGTCGAGGCCTAGGGTCCGGAAGGATCAGGGTTGGGGGCCCGTTTCTGTAACTTTGGGGGCGGGTGTCCTCGAGTCCAGCCCGCGACAGAGGTGGAAGAACTCAGCCTCGTGCCGTGGCTGTGAGGACGCAGGGAGGAAAACACGCGCGGAACATGCAGGATTTCCCTTTTTCCCTCTTTCCCTTTCCCTGCTCAGCCCCAAGCAACGACAGCCACGAAGACCACGCAACTCGCCACCCAAATGAGTGGTGTAAAGGCGGTGCGCCTGAAAGTGACCCTGGCTGGGCACAGTGGGGAACGGGGGCTGCCCCTTGCTGTGCTGCCTCCTGAAAAGAAGGCAGAAAGGAGGAAGGAATTCAAAGCCTGAGCACCGGCGAGGGAAACGCTCGCCTCCCACCAGGCGTCCGGCGGCTCTCCCCACGTGCGCGCCCCTGCAGCGTGAGTGACGGCGTCACGGAAGGTGGCGGTGCCCGCTGCCCCTGCTGTCCTCTGGTGACAGCGCTGCCTTTCTCTGCCACTGTCCTGCTTCCCAAGCTTTCCGGCCGAGGCGGTCCGGCTGCTCCAGAAAACCAGGGACACCGGGAATCGGGGCCGACCAGGGCCAGGCTTGCAGGTGTCTAGAGTCCAACGTGATGAAGTTCGGGAGACATGAGTGGATTCACGTGGCATCCTTTGCTGAGAGGGTCGCCAGGGAGCGCTGCGGCGTGAGGCGCGGCGGGAAGAGTCAGCCCTGCCCGGAGACACTTGTTGACACTTCGTCCTCGCTGGGTTTCATTTTGGGGCTTCGCATTGCTTCACTAAAAGGTGGGGACAGCCAGCGCGAAGTCGTCACGGAAACACGGCTCCCTGGTCCCTAGATGGCAGGAGCCTCGTTCACATGCGCCTTCCCATCTGGTAGCTCTGCGTGTCGTGTTTCTGGACTGACCGCTTGGACTTGATTCTGTGCTTGACAAACGAGCTGAACGCAGATGACCCGCCCGACAAACTTCAGTCCTAACATATTAAGCGGCACATGCAAGAGTCGGACGGGACGACGCGGGGCAGAGGGTGTCGTGGGGACTGAGCTCGGGTCTACCCTGCGCTTCCTGTAGGAACTGACTGTAAGCAGGGGTACCCGAGACAGCGGGGGGGCTTCCAGCCTGAGCTCAGGGTTTCACGGGGTCCTTTCACAGTGACCCCACAGAGTCTGCAGACCCTGTCCCGCCTCATGACGCTGCCAGGCCACTGCTGCCAGGTGAGGTGGGCGGAGAACACCTTACTGACCATCCCGACCCAGTGAGTGCAAGGATACAGCTCTCCTTCTCGGGTGAGGGTATGCATGCTTTTTTTGCATGCATTTTAGATGTTCTGGTACGTATTACCAAGGAAATGAGACTCTGTGCTTTTCGCTGTCACGTAGGGGCCCTGGGGCAGGGAACCCTTACGGAAGATGGTGAACCGGCGTCTGAAAAGTTTAAGCAGAGGCTGGGCTCCCAGCCTGCTGGACAGCGATCCTCGCAGGCAGCCCGCAGGCCTGGCGGCCAGACCGTCGCCGGCTGCCTGGAGGTTATGAAACCGCCTAGGTTCGCGTAGGATGGAAGGGACTTGGACTTGTGCCCCACAGACACACCAGTGACACTGGCCACACCTGGGCCAGGGACAGGCACCTCAGGTCAGCCTTTCAGTGCCCAAAGCAGGGCTTCCGGTTCCTTCCCCACCCCACCCCCTCCCATCTGTTCTGCCCTCCATGCCTTACCGAGTGGCCAAACACCCAAGAGCTACGTGCGTGTGAAACATGAGAACGTCTTATCGTTCCCACGGCGGCTGGCGTCCAGACTGTTACCACGTCTCCTGGTTACGGCGGTGGCAGCTGCGGCAGCATCAAGAAGGGCTTTCCCTAACCCTCTGCTTGGCTGCCATTCCTGGGTCCCTCTGGCGGCTCCCCACAGCCAGGAGGATAAAACACGCAGCGTCCGCCACGTTCACGCAAACCCCTCACAGTCTGGCCCCTGCCTCTCCCCCCTGCAGCTCTGACCCGCCACCCGGCTTTCCCCCGGCGGGCCACACGTGTTCCAGCCTTGGGGACTTCCCGTCACCTGTCCTCTAGGCCAGGGAGCCTCACGCCCTAGATCGTCACTCGGCTGCGGCCTGGTCATCATCCCACCTGCAGGTGGCACGTCTGTCCCTCAGGGAGGCCCGCCCGGCCGACCCTGCTCTCCTGTCCCCACCGCGCCCCCCCTCATTCTGCCCGGTTTCTGCTTGCCCCCCAGTACAGTCAGAAATCCCATTGCAGACACACCGCTGGTCCCCACTAACTGGCTTACTAGGCTCGTCACCCTCCCTGGGGCAGCCACTGCGAGGTCTCCAGGGTCAGAAACGACGGTGGTTTAGTCAAAGAAGGTGAACTCCCCCGAGTAGGGCCCACCTTCACAACCAGAGAGGGAATCGGTGCCGGGTATTCCAGCCAAGTCAGTCTGGGGGCCAAGACACTCGAGTCCTCAGGCAGAGGTGAGGGAATGCCGAAGACGGCAAAGGGGCTCAGCCCAAGGGGACAGTGTCACCGGGGGCTTTGGTCATTCGAAGGGAGAGGGAGAGGAGGAGATGGGACCGAGGCCACCGCGCAGCAGGGGGCAGCCTAGAGAGAGCACGTGGACGGATGCCAGGAGACGTGAGGCTTGGCTCCAGGGTCAAGTGGCGGAGCCCGTCATTCAGACAGTCGCCAGTTCAAGTGCATCCGGGCAGCTGTCTCCAGCAGCCGCTTCCTCCTTCACCATGGAGGCAGCTGGTCCTCACGGGCCTCGCTCCGCCTTCCAGGCCCCCATCTCGCATCGGGACGTGTCCTTTGATGTCATTGCCCCTCATACGTAATTTTAATGTAATGGGTTAAAAATTATACGGTGAAGAGAGACTCATAGCACAAAGATACAAGTAAGCAAAATGACCAAGTCAACTAACAAACAAGCGTAATATAACCTCTGTTTTGAATGCTCCCAGAGAATCACTCTTCAGTTTTGTCTTTTCATCCTTGAGAACCAGGAAATCCAGTTTCCAGACCTAGATTTTCCTGAAAGGCCTGGCTTGGCTGCATTGTGATTACAATTAGGAAGTTTCTTTCCTTCGTTAGCTTTTATTGTCTGTAAAATGAGCGAGTGGTGACAAGTCTTGGTTTCTTTGTTTTATGGAATGGGCCTTTTCGTTGGTTATACAGAGATGCTTTTATTTGTCCTGCTGGTACAAAGGACTCTTAAAGAAAGAATGACTACACAAATATTTCATGCTACTGTAATTTGGATATTTAAACACATCCATCAGGGAGATGACATATACTCATACACAATTTTGAATTGAAACAGAGACAGAGAGACAGAGACAGAGAGAGAGAGAAGATACTTACAGTCTTTATGAGAAAACGGCTTTTAAAATTGTGTCAGTAATGCCCTGGCCAGTGTGGCTCAGTTGGTTGGACATCATCCCGCAAAGCAAAAGGTCACAGGTTCAATTCCTGGGCAGGGCACATGTGTGGGTTGTGGGCTGGTCCCCGGTTGGGGCATGTGTGAGAGGCAAACAATCGATGTTTTTCTCTCACATCGCTGTGTCGTCCTCTTTCTCCCTCCCTCCCCCTCTCTCTAAAAATAAATAAAGTCTTACGTAAAGGTCTCAGTAGAGTATCATGAGCTGAGCCCTGTTTCCTGGTGCCCCTGGCCTGCGGGAGGAAGAGTCTTCCCCATGCAGGCATTCCCAGGGCCCAGTGCCCTAGAAGTTGGCTCCCTGCTTTGCCAGGGCCAGCACCTGCTTCACTTACCGAAAATCCACACGTCATGGGACTTCCGAGAGACCCAGCCACTAAAAAGCAATCATAAGACACTGGACAAAAATTACAGCCATGCCAAGGCTTCACGCCAGTGTGGTCAGGCCTGTCTTTCTGGTACGTGTGGGCAGCATGAAATGACAACGTGAATCAACTGGCAGGACTTCTTGCCCCCTGCTTCCACGGGCTGGACGTTGTGTGGCCGGCTGGCTTGCTGGGTCAGCTCTTCCTGAGGCCACAGCAGGCCACTTGATTGAAACCTTGCTTCTCCTCCTCCCAGTGGGCCTCTCCCCGTGAACTCCTGCACGCCTGATTTAAGAATTTGTACCTGCTTATTTCAAGGGGAAGTGCCACATGTTGGTGCCAGAAATCCACAGGGGAAATGCATGGCCTGGTTGACGTCACGCTGGGGAACGGGAATCTGCCGGTGTTCTCGAGCAGCGAGGGCGAGAATGCGGTGCGATTACCAGGCACGGCGCACACCCGGATGTCACGTGGCGTCACCCCATCCACAGGCCGGCCCCGAGGGAAGGGAAGGGGCGAGGCAGGACCTGGGGTGCAGGAAGAGGCGTCGGCCCACTCGGTGCAGGGGTCCCACTGAGTCAGACTCTGAGGCTGAGTCAGGGATCCAATGGCCTCCTCCCCGTCCCAGCGAAGCTCCACGCTTCGGACAGGCGGACGCCAGTGGCTCGAGGAGACCAGGGCTGTGCACGGTGAACACAGATGGGCAGGGAAGATGGGGTCCTTCTCACAAAGGAAGCACTTTCCCACCACACTGAGACCCTGGTCGGATTCCTGGAGCTGCTCCGCCCTCCCCAGAGGAGGTTACCAGCAGGGGACCTGTTCTCACCAGACACACGGATCTGCCACACCAGCAGCCAGGGCAGAGATGAGATGATGTCCCTGCTTTGGAAGCCCAGGAGAGGGCTCAGTCCTTATTGATTTTAACCCTGCCCTCACGCGGAATAGCAAGGAAAGGGGGAGCGGTCGAACACTGTGGAATTTCAGATCTCTGTTTATGGTCCAAGGACCTTCTGCTGAGGAATTCTGCCCTTGGGGCTGGCATTCGACTGAGTTCGATTTGCTGCCGTGTACACATTTTCGTTTTTCTCCCTTGGAGTCGATCAGATTTCTAAGTGCGTGTGATGCTTGGTCGACTCATTTTCTTGCACTTCAGGAAAGCAGCCCTCGGCACACAGGGATGTGGTTCGATAATTCCTCTGTATCGGGTGAGGGTGAGGTTTGCTTGCAGGGGTGACTGACTTCGTGGGACTCTGCATGTGACATTAGACACCCCCCCGTGGGTCCCGCCAGCACATTCCAAGGTCATTCCAGTCGGATGCGATGACTCATTCTCCTGAGAGGATTGAATAGGTGTGTGCAGAGTTGGCTCACAATGAAGATGGGTGTGTTTACGGGAGCATCTGGTAGGTGGGGTTCCTTCTCAGGCGTGACGCAGGGCTACACGCACGCCCACGCCCGGATTCTCGGGGCCCAAGCAAGGCCCCTCGAAGAATCCCGGAAGCAAATTGGACTTCTCTGATTACAGCCAGTCGGTGATACTTGGCTTCTAACCTTTTTTTCTCCACTCCGGGGACTGTTTTAAGTCTTCCAATGTCTGGCAGGTTGGTGAACAGAGATAAAGGTGAAGCTGCAGACGCTGTTCAGAGGTAAGACTATTTGATTGTGGAAGTTTGGGAAAATCACCTGAAAAGAGGGTAGGAGGCAGGGGAGAGGACGGGATAATATCTTTGCTGTATTGTCTTTGAGAGTTTTGCTCTTTTTCACTGAGTGTTTAGCAGCAAAAGAAACAGATACCATTTCCTACCTGAATTTTATAAATATTTGGATACATTCAGATTTGGTCATAAAGATGTTAAGAATGATTTCCGCCCTTCTGTCTCCAAACTGGAAGATTACTTTTTTTCTTCTTGGAGTCGGCTTTCAAATGAACAGAGAATGCTAACTTTACAGCCATGACAGGTGAAAGCAACTCAGAGAAGCACACTCTCAAGAAGGATTTTGCTCTGAAATCTCCTCTGTCTTCTTCTCCATTTTAAAAGTGTTCTATACATCATGTTGAAGGAGCTTTTACCTTTAAGATTAAAATTCATGATACTGCTGCTAGGCATTAAAAAATAATATACTTGGAGAGTGTTCTTCTAAACTGCACAACCTCGGTTGATGCCAAAAGGCAGGTCCTGATGAAATATTTTCAAGGTGGTTTTCTAAAGCCTTCATGAACTTTGGCTTGTTAAATACTTTATATAAAGAATTTTCCTTCCATAACAGACAAAGGTACTGTTGCTATTAATAAATTTCACCTAAGAACAGTAGCAGGCAACACAGAGTTAGATGCTGGGAAGTGCCTGACTTCGATGCATGCTGACTGCCACTCAGGAGCGGTGGCTAAGAACTCGTTGCTGCCCTGGCTGGTGGGGCTCCACTGGCTGGGTGTCCGGAGTCAAGAAAACCAAATAAACCAAGGAAGATGGATTAAAAAAAAAAAAAAAAAACAACCCTCACCTACCTACATACTTTATCATGGAACTTTACAGAGAGCTAAAGACAAAGGACAAATCTTAAAACTTTTCAGACAGAAAAGATAGATTACATCTCAGGATTATTTAAAAAAAATTCAGGTTTCCTTAGGGAGGCTGGAAGACAGAGTAATGGCATTGAATATGCGCAGAAGGAATAATTGTCAACCTAGAATTCTTTATCGGTGAAAACATGTTTCCAGAAGGAGGGTGACGTAGACATATTCCCACTCAAACAGAAACGAGACACGATGTCGGGGCCTCTAGCGTGTAGTTTAGGTAGAAGGAGAGTGACCAGAGGAGACCCTACGATGAAAATAAGAACAGAGAGCAAAGTAAGCGGTGAACTTCTGGGTGAATCTAAACAAACGCTGACTGTATAAAACATTAATAATGCATGGGAGCTTTGAAGGGTGCCTTAAAGGTTCCGGTGTTGTTTGGGAGAAGGTTGATGTATCGATTAATTGCATTTAATCAGTTAAAATTTGCCTGTAAAATTTCCAGGATAACCACGAAATGAAAAGGAACAGAATACAAAACTTCAGATAGAAAGGGGGAGAAGTAGAGGCATCAAAAAAAAAAAAAAATCAAGCAATTCTAAAGAAGGCAAGGGTGAAAGAAAAAAAAACACAAATCGAGAGAAAACAAACAGGAAGCACAACATTAGAAGACAGAAATACATTCGAATCTATCAGCAATTATAGTGCAAGTGATGTTCTAAACACTTGATTAAGAGTCAAAGATTATCAGAGGAGAGTAAAAGTAAAACTTAACGTTTGGTAGATAAATCTGAAACACAGTATCTTAGAAAGTGTTAATGTAACAGGATGAAAAGAGATACACTGAACGCTAGGCAGATACTGATCAGAAGAAGCCTGTTTAAATGCTGAGGCCTGCCTGGCCTTACAGTCGCAACAGAACGATACATTTACCAGGCAGACAGAACAATCATAAACCGGTTCACGTATTATACCACCACCCCAGACTATATAAAGCAAAAACTGACAGAATTATAGGTTGAGATAGACGAATCCACCAATGCCATTAGGAGATTTTACCTGCATCTCTCCCATGAATTGGATTGTGTCAGGCAAAATCAGTAACAGAAAGATGTCAACAACACCATCCCAACATGGGATCCAGGACCCCTTTTTAGAACCCTTACCTGTGAGCTGCAGAATATAGACCCTTTAAAAATACGCAAGAAGTTGAAAAGCTCACAACAGTTTAAAAGACGGATGACTTACAGACTTGGAGAACAGCACAAACCACGTTCTTGGACCACCGTGGCCCTGAAGAAATGTCCATGTCCATCGTCGAGCAGGAAATAGTGTTGCTGAAATGGAATCTTGGGAAGATCTAGCACCCGTCTGCAGGTTTGCCCTCTTCTGCGTTCTCATCCATCATGTGACCAGTTCCAAATGAAATTAGCGTTGCTACAATTATACCATTGGTTCAAGTAACCATATCCCCAAGATAAGTGTCTGCAAAATTCTCCGTATGCGTTTCCACCTCTTTTATCTGACTACTGTCAGAATAGATAAATGAATCTCTTGTTTTTAAACTTGCCTAACAGCTAGTTTAAAAAGTTTGCTTGGCGTGTGTATATATAGTATTTTCCCTTCATAGACTTAAAACTAATGAAAAAAACAATTTTATATTATGTAGGGGCATAACTATTCCAACGAATGGGTGGAGAAAAATGTAGGAATTATTTCCGCCTCACAAATTAAAAGCACCTTGCTTTAGGCATCCCGGGTAGGGTTCCTTTTTTTTGGGGGGGGGAACCACACTTAATTATAATGAAACGAGAAGTTGTAGACATTTAGTAACACTTGGAGCAGAAGTGGTTTTTAGTTCATAGAATTCTTTTTTCAAGGTTTTGCAGTATGGTAACTTCTTGGGTAGAAACGAGTTTTGTTTTTTTTTTTTAATTTGGGGGGGGAAAAAACGCCTGTGGTACAGTGTGCTTCATCGTGAAACTGAAATCCACAGAATAACTTCTGAAAAGGTCAACAAGTGTAGTAGCCCTGTTAGACTTGAACATCATCAGGTTGTTCCTGAGACACGCACGTATTCATCCCCATCCAACAAATGCAGGAACCGAGAAACCGGAGTGCAGAGTCTCAGCCAAGTCGAGCTATGACAACCCAGGAGGCCGCAGCACAAACTTTTCTCTGTCCTCCCTGCGTGCGGCCCTCGCTGTGGACCGGGTCTGCGGCGAGCCCCATTCCTGGCTGCGCTGCCCGGGCGGCGCCCACCTTTGGCGAGACCGTTTAAAATGGGTGGACCTGAGTTTCACTTTAGGCTTTTAAACCTACGTTCTGTCCTGAATTCCCGAGGCTCCTCGTTTTGACGTGGACGTGACATGACTTCACCTTTTTTTCCCGACCACATTCGGTTTCCTCTCCTCTTACCTTTTGCAAGAATCAAGGGGGAAGCCGCCCCTGTTTGGAGCCCGTGGACCCAGCACGGAGGCCACGCGTCCGGGGTGGTCACCTACGGGCAGAAGCGTCCAGAAGGTGTCTGCGCCCGTGGACAGTCCTTGGAAGGTTCTTGATGAGACTTTTCCTCCAGGTCTTCCCCGAGGATCCTGGGGACGAGGGAGAACAGGGAGGCCGGTGAGGTGGAGGTTGCCTGACGGTGTCCCCGGGGCTGGCTCGCTGCTGCCTCTCCAACCACAGGGCGCTGGTCAAAGCGTCTGTCTGTCCCCTGGAGTTATGACGCGTCCCGAGACCGTGCACACACCTGCTCCCCTCCCCCCGCCCCCACGCGCTAGACAAGCAGCCCCTCCCCACCCGGCCTCTGGCCTCAGCGGGCTCCCTGGGGGCCTCCCACGCCACCTGCCACGGTGAGTGTGTCACCAGCTCAGTGCCCGCTCGTGCTGCTGTGCAGGAGCCTCTGCGACTCCGCGGTGGCCTCGCTGGCAGGTGCTCGCGGGGGGACGTTCCGCAAGGAGGCGGGGGAGGCCCTGGGTTTCACACGCCGGTCCCCAGGGCCCGGCTGCGGGGGCCAGGCTGCCAGGGAGGCCGCCGCAACGGCAGGAAACGCCCCCCGCCGGCGCGCCCGGGGACGGCGGGCGGAGGCCGCGGCGCGGGGGCGGCGGGGGCGGTGCGCGGAGGGGCCGCGCGCGGTCAGGTGCCCAGGTGCGCCCGCCCCGCCCCGCCCCGCCCCCGCCCCCGCCCTCGCCCCGCCCACTTCCTGGTCGGCGGCGGCGGCGGCGCAGGAACCGAGGCCCCAGGCGGCGGGGACACGGGCCGCGCCCGCATCTGTCACAGAGGCCGCGGCCGGGCGCGCGGGCGGGCGGGCGGCGACAGGGGCACCTGAGCGCTGCCCCGCGCGACCCCCGAGCGCGCGCGCGACATGTGACCATGGACAGCAGGACGCGGTGAGTGCGGCGCTAGGCCGCGGGCCTGGCCACGTCCCCGGCGGGCGCCGGCGTCCCGGCTCCGGCTGCGGTGTGCGCGCTGCGCCCGGGGCCGGGCGGTCCGCGGCCGGGCGCCCCGGGGGCTCCGAGCGTGACCCCTGCAGGCGCGGGGGGGGGCCGACTGCGGCCGCTGCGGCCGGCGGGCGCCCCCGGGTCTGCGCGGGGCTCGCACACCGCATCCACTTAGATAGTATGTTCACGGGCTAGCGGCGCCTGCAGCCCTGCTTTTCCGCGCCCCCTTCGGGACGTTGCGGGGGGGGGGGTTGTTTCCTGCCTTCGTTCCCTTTTTTAAATCCTGAAACTTACTTGGCAAAGAATTCCTCCTTTCTTCCCTTGCCCTCTTTCCTTCCCTCTGCAAGTTAAAATAATGAATATCTTGTCTATTTGCATTGCCGTGAAAGGCTTCTTAACTTTCACAGTGTCCCGTAGTCGGAATTTCATTTTTACACCTAAGAGACATACAAAGGAATATTAGGAAAATGGGAAAATTCTGTAATGGAGAATGTTTTTTTTTTTTTCTGCAGTGTTTGACATCCCGGGGGCGGCGGCGGGGGTGGGGGGGGCGGGGTCCGTGGTTTAAAAAGTATGCTTTTGACCTGAGTTGATTGTGAGGGAGGCAGTGACCTGAGTCAGATTATTAGCATTTGGGCACGTTAATAATGGGAGGGCTGAGGAAATGGGTAACTGCAAATTAATTTATATGGCCTGTCACTTCCTGTTTCTGGATTCTTGTCTTGTCATAAAAGTTAAAAAGAAAAAGAATGTTTACGTGGAAGGCCACCGTGGCAAGGGTGTTTGAAGGAAGTGTATGTTAAAAACACGAAGGAAAAACTGAAATATATTAACACTTGGGTCACGTAGACATAGTGGGGGTCAGACTTTATCTTTTATCTTCGGCAGAAAGATTAAAACAGAACTGTTTTTTTTTTTTTTTTTAAAGAGTCTCAATAGATTTCAGTTCACTTTTTGAAACCAAGCCAGTGGCTAGGTCGAATGTATGAGAAGTTAGGAAAGAAGCTGATAATTTCTGAATGAAGCGCGGAGCAACCGCACTGTCCCGAGGGGGAAAATCCAACATGGAGGCAGATGTCTCAGTTCCCCAGAGATATTTGAGGTCAAACAGAAAACGAGGCTTTTTGCGTTGGCCTGGTTGTGTGTAGTCGGCCAATTGAAACACGCTTAGTCGAGGAATTACGTCTCAAGGAAAATAGGTGCAGAGCATCACATTTAAGGAACATCGCAGATGTCTCCTGGTCCTCTGGAAGGTGGCAGGTGGTTCGCCGTTTAGGTGTAGACTGTGAGTCCTTTGAAGGAAGCCTGAGAACCTGCTGTCCAGCTCCGCAGGCAGGAAAGGTGGAGACCCTTAGGGATGCCGGAAGATACCGGCGATGCTGTGCATGGATACGCCGCCTAAGTCTTCATAAAGGACTTCCAGACGTGTTGTTCAGCGTAGAGTCCTCACAGTTATCCTGTGATGTGAACAAGACACTTTCTAGGTGAGAAAACAGGCTCAGAGGTTCAACGTTTCTCCCCAAGCCTCTGAACTCCTAAGCCTCAGCTGTCTTCAGTTGCCGAGCTGGGGAAAAATGTTCATTTCTGCTGGCTTGTCGTCGTATAGTTACATGGCGTCTACTGAGACAAGAGCAAGATTTATTTTTAGAGTTGTGGAGCTACGGACTTTACAGAAATGCTTATGTACGTCACGGGAAATAAATATAACGGAGTTCTTTTTTCATTTAGGGAAAACCCAGAAAGAACCTTTGACTTGGTATTGAACGTGAAGTGCCATGCATCTGAAAAGGAAGGTATGTGTGCTTTGTCGGTTCTTAACGCGATCGAGCCTGTCCAACAGCCGTTCCGGTGGCGGAGGCTAGGGCCCGACCCCGAGCTCGTAGAAATCGTGGGTGTCGTTGCCGCACTTAATTTTCAGGTGTGTGCCATGCATGCAGTTTACAACCCGGCCTTCCCATGGGTTGGTCAAGTTTTGGTGGAAGGCCACGCCTTTTCATTTTCTTTCATTCATCTTCAGCAATGGAGCCCATTTTTAAAAAAGATTTTATTTATTCATTTTTAGAGAGCGGGGAAGGGAAGGAGAAAGAGAGGGAGAAAAACATCAGTATGTGGTTGCCTCTCGTGTTCCCCCTACGGGGGACCTGGCTTGCAACTCGGGCATGTGCCAGGACTGGGAATCGAACCAGCGACCCTCTGGTTCACAGGCTGGCACTCAGTCCACTGAGCCACACCAGCCAGGGCATTTCGAGTTTATTTTTTAAAACATCAGTGCAAAGGCTCTGGCAGCGCCGCACCAATTCCCTCGCGGTGTTTCCGGCGTAGCCCCTTCTGCTGGCCTTACATCACTCGGGGGGTAAACAGCCTGTGACATCTTCTGGGGGGGTTTCGGCTGTCAGTTCTGTACACCTTCCTGAAACCACGTGGGTGGTTTTTGTCCTGCACCTTCCTCTCGGTGTGTCGTGTGCGACCTGCGTCCACAGATGTCACCCGTGTGACTTCACGGGTCATGTTCTCAGACCCTGGATCACGTGCTGATCGGGTGCAGGGTCTGTGGACGCTACGTGTCCGTTCTCGGTGGAAAATCAGGTGACGCCTCGAGCTTCAGAAACTGGCTGGCAATTACACGCTTTTTTTAAAAAACAATTATATGCTCCGGAGCAATTTGGAGCTGCACACCTTAAAATAGAGGGGCCCAACCCAGCTGTGGCCACGTGGGTGTGACTAATTTTAGGTGGGAAGTCGCACACGTTCCTGGCTCCAGCAGGCCTGCCGGTGGCCCTTCTGGCCTGTTGGCACCATGGCAGTGCTTGGGTTGGTCTCAATCAAGGGCAGGGCCAAGGGCAAGGAGCGGGTGCGGGTTGTAGGGAGCCTTTTCTGATTTCAAAGGTTATCTTTTGTCGTCTTCTCTGTACAAAGTTGGTCCGTTTGCATGTTTTTCAGGCCCAACCAAGTTCTCTTAGAACACTCAAATCCACACGTGTTTTTTTTCAGCTCCAATTTAAATCTGTTCTCTCGCGTATTTATGGTATGAATTCAATCCTTAAAATACCTACCGCAACATTAACTGAGGTGCATGAGGTCATGCTCACCTCATGTGTTTGTAAGGCAGGCTCAGTCCCCTTGGAAAACACGCTTTCTCTGTAATTTAATTTGTATTTTATTTTTTTTCCAAGAGCAAAGTCTTTTTTATTTAAAATAGGACACAGAGTAATCACATTTCTTTTTTACAATAAAGCTTAAAAATATTCAGTCTGTTCTCCTCTCCTTGGAAGGAACACTTTGACACATTGTACAAGCACAGCAGAGAGCGAAGTGAATTGTAGTCAGTCCAACTCGCTCTTCTTCAGTTTAAATCAGTTGCTGTGTTGGAGAATTGAACTGCTTTGGCTGAAAAGGTTTTGGTCTAATTGTTAACCGTCTTAACGGAAACAGATCACAGCTCATCTGGCTGGTGGTCTGTGCAGTGACCACCGGAAAGCTGGACAGCAGGGTTGCTCCAGAGTCGGAGGCCCAAGCCGGAGCCTCGGTCCGGGTAGGGGTCAGGCAGGACAGGGGACCCCTCGTCGGGACCCTGGGAGCCGCCCTGGAGAGCGGCGTGGAGGCCCCGGGACAGCTCTGAAAGAGGAATGCGTGCCAAAGGGATCTTGGTAAAAGGGTCCACCTGCGTCCAGGGACATGCGGTCTGCGCCCCCGACAGGGGGGTTGCGACCTTCCCGAAGGCTTTCGGGGGGTTGACCCCTTCCTTGCTCCCTTTGCCCTTTTCCTTCTTTGCGGAACTCGTTGGTCCAGTTTGCTTTGTCCGCTTGGGTCTTTTATTGTCTTCTTGCCCGTTCGCTGTTCATGCTGAAATCACTACTTACTGAGATGTCTTCGTTTACATTGCAACAGTTTATGCAGCCTGGTGAGGCGGAAATGCCATAAATGGTTAAGGGAGACGCCTTGGGACTCTCCGAAGGCTGTGGTGCCTCCTCCCACCCGGGTGCTCCGTCAAAAAGGCTGCTTGGCAGCAAACCCTGAAGGTTTTTTGTTAAAGCTGAGCGGAACCATGTAAAAAGCATTCAGCAGGTTTCCTTCTCTTGATTGTGACAAATAGGATGAACACGGCTAATACTTAAGGGTCGAACAAGTTACAGTTTTTGGTCCTTGAAAAAGCAAATGCCACTATATAACTACACTTTCATGGGAAAGCGAGAGTTGGATGTTTCTAAATGGTTTTATTACCGCTTTTACTTGGGTAAATATTAAAGGGAGAATGTCCAGAAATGATTAACGAGAGTTATTAGAACATTCCTATTTAACTGTCCATAAAACCTGTTTATTTAAATGAGTCTGATGTATGCATCAGTTTGTTTAAAGTTGGATAATTTAATTTATTTTTTTGGTAGCATTTAAAGGAATCCGGATGATGTTCTCATGCAGACCTGAAAAACGAAACGTGTCAGTTGGGATGCTTGAGGGTAGAGCTACAAGATCTGTGTAGAGCACCAGGAAACTTGCTAGCTCCCAGAAGAGGAAGTCGAGAAGTAGGTCACCAAAGGTCCAGGCTTGCCCTGCCCCTCCGCCCCCAGCTGCAGCATGTACGGGGAGGCTCAGCCGCCTACAGCTCCCGGGCGGCCGCCAGAGATGCTGCATGTCTCCTATTCATGCCCCTCTTTAGAGCCAGGAAGTTTCTTCCCCAGAGCCTCCCTGGAACCTGGAATCCCGGGGACCCCAGCTGGCCTGGGCCCGACCATTGCTAGAATAATCACTGGGGGTGTCACCATAGAGCGGTGAGTGGCAAGAAGCTCCCAACAGATCTACTGAACTCCTGGCAAAGGGTGGATGCCCGGGAACCAGTGAAAATGCTGTTTGCATTTCTCAGGATGCTGAGTTCTTTCTTGATGAGCATCTGATCCAGCAGGAAATACGATGCCGCGGTCAACTTAGTTTACGCTAAGACTGGTGCCGTACTAAGATACTTGGCTTGCTTCTCTTGTTCATTCTTTCATAGAGATGCTCTAAATTCTTTCTTTTATCCCGGATAATTCAGATCATACATAGCTTCAGCGACCGATGATCACTAACTGTTGCTGATCCGTATTGGTATTAGGTGCTGAAAGGCAGCTTGGTGTAGCTAGCTCTCCCAAGCGATCCTTGTCCTCCGATGTAGCTGATTTGCTTCAGGCATCGTGCTGAATTTTTGGAAAACAGCTCTGGGGGACAGTTTCCCCTAGGGCCCCCCAAATTTAAGAAGAGCCCCGAGGGGACTGGCATTTGCCCCAGGGGGGCGTGTCTCCTGTTGGTTCGTAGAATCGGTTCCGGTGGCCTTAGGCTGGTTGGGATGTCTTTACACGGATGTGTCCCTGGCTGGACAACTTCCCGGGCCGCTTCTGTCCCAGCCGCCCCGGAGGGAAGTGCCGGCATCTGGATCAAAACCCTCCTCCTGGTAGGTTTCCAGGCTCAGGGCTGCCTTCACCCTTCTCTTTGCCGTCTTTGTTCTGTGCCAGCGTCCGGGAAGCGCAGCCAGCAGGCGGGTGGCCTGTCCTCAGCTCCAACAACAGAACTGACCGTCCCCTCGCTGCCCCGACTTTCCACACAGTGATCCGGGACTTCCGAGAAGCACCTTTTCCTCAGCAGGAGGAGGGGAGCTGCTTCCTCTTTGGGGTTCCCCGGGGCCAGGGCCCTGGTGCTCGGTCAGCTTCTTCTCCTTTGTCCTGGTGGTGGCTTCTCCCAAGTCGCAGCGCGTGGTGCCGCCCACGGCGTGGGTGTTCCACGCGGACTGATTGAGAAATGAGAAACATCTGCCTTCATGTTGCGCATGGAGAAATGAAGGAGCGTGCCCAAGGTGGCTTGACGCCATCCGGAGTCTGGATTTTCGTCTGTTGCTTTTTAGTAGATTTAATCAATTTTTTAAAAATCTATCGGTCTGTTGCCTCTCCTGACCTTGCACACAGGCTGCTTTGTGATGGATCCGGTGGGGAAACCTTGGCGGATAAGCCGTATGGGGTACAGTATTCTTTTTAAACAATGGGAATGCAGCGTCTTCCCTGAAATGAACGCGGCGAGGGTGATTCCACGTAAAATAGCGACTGCTCTCTTCCCCTGTGGCCGTTGAGTCTGGCTTGGGAGGTTCCCCCCCCCAGCCCGCTCCCTCTTTTGTAGGGTTTACGTCTCCGCAGTTAGTGACCTCCCAGGCCTGCTTATTTGTTGGTCGTTTTCAACACAAATCTGGTTTTCTTTGTTCCCTCCTCCTCGGCTGGAACACTTTCTCTCAGGAACAAATCCGTCTTTACTGCCGGCTTCCCCTGTGGATCAGCCCATCCGGCCCAGCGTCAGAAAGAGTATCCGCGTCTCTCGTCTCCAGCTTGTGTTAACACCTCAGCTGCCTCTTACTCTTCTCTTAAATCCAAGCCTTGGTCAATGCCTGCATGGCCGGTGCAAGGAGGAGTTTCTCAGACCCCTGGGCGGTTGATAACTTTTTGTCCACAGGGTTACCGTTTACGCAGAACCTGCCTGCATGACGCCCATACTGCGTCCTTGCAGACCTGCCCGGTCTAGTAGCGTATACATACGTCTGCGTGTCTGTCTGCTTTGCTTCCAGGGAGCTCTCTGAGAGCGCACCTGACTTATTAATGTATGTCTTGGAGGAAGAGCGGAGCACGGCGTCGGGCATGTTTGGTGAGTGTTTGCAGGGTGAATAAAAGATGCTGGGCCTGTGTGTAGCGCCTGGCCATCGAGCACGTGCACGCCAGTCAAACCAGACCGCAGAGCGCAGCTTGGTGTGGAAGTGATGTTGGATGGGGGTCAGTGTGACTGTCGCAGGGGCATCAGACGTGGGTGACCACGTATGTCCGGGGCGGGGCCGTTTCAGGGTGGCCCCCGTGCTGGCCCTCCTATCCAGGACTCGCACCTCTCCTGTCACATGGTTTGCTGGGACAGTTGCTTCCTAGGCATGTTTTTGGAGGCTGCCTTGAAAGGCACCGTGCACACCTGCCCACGCGTCCGACGCCCAGCGAAGAAACCCTGACATTCAGAAAGCGGAGCTTCTGTGGAGAGTCACACCTGCCGTGGAGCGGTTTGGGGGCCCTGCGCGTGTTGCCCAGCGCGGAGGAAAAGCCAGTGAGGACAATGCGGTCCCTGTGTTCTGGGGCCGGCTCCGTGTTCGGGCTCCCTCTGAGCCCACACCTGCCGGGGTACGTTGGAGGGGTCTCCACGGAGGAGCTCACTTTGTGCCTTCGGTTGCTGGAGTCGGCACATTTTGTTTTCTCAAACTCTGGCCCGCTGTGGTCAGAGGTTAACGTGGTTCTTGGGACCACACCTGTGAGACATGCTGTTTCTGTTTCATGTGGAAAATACTGATGTCGAGCTGTGCTTTTATACTTGGCTTTGGGCTTCACACTCCTTCACGGGGCTGCCTGCAAGCGTGAAGAGCAAATCCGGCGTCGGCGTGCCGTATCTGCTGGTTACTGTTACTTTGGCGGGGATGCTGCAGAGTCTGTGTTCTGTGACAGCGTGCTTCTAACTTGTCTCCGTAGGCACTTTTATCGGTCACGTGTTCGTTGTCTTTGCTGCCTGAGTCCAAGGGGGCTGCTGGGTGTTTCAGGTTAACCCCACCCCCGTCCCTGGCCCCTCGCCATGGAAGGTGCGCTGGCTGCCACTTTGCTCGGTGTTGCGCCGTTGCCGGGCCTCTGCCGGGGAACCATGGTGCCGCCACCTTGTCCTGGTGCTTCCTCAGAGCTTCCTCATTTTCTCCATTCTCAAGGGGATGCGTTCATGATACAATTTGGATAAAGTTCTCTGGTTTGCAGAATTTTCTTGGGCTCAGACAATGTGCTCCCTCTCCTTGCCTCCAGGTTTTTAGTTTTGATTTGTAAGTTGGAGGGCCGTAGTTTCTCTTTTGAAATACTCTATTTATGTAAAAAAAATTTTTTCCTCTGTTCTCACTATTTTTTTTAAATTTAGTTTAATTGTTGTTCTTGTACAGTTTTCTGTCTCTCACTCCCATCCCAACCCACCGCCCCAGCCCTCCCCACCTCCCTCCCATTTCCACCCCCTCTAGTTTTTATTCATGTGTCCTTTATACTTGTTCCTGTAAACCCTTCCCCTTTTCCCCGATCTTCCCTCCCCTCTCCTCTCTGGTGACTGTCAGCCTGTTCTCAATTTCAGTGTCTTTGGTTATATTTTGCTTGCTTGCTTGTTTGTTTGTTTAGTTGGTTAGCTTCCCGTTAAAGGTGAGATCATATGGTGAATACTCACTTTCACGGGTAGACGTGGTGTCCGTTGCCGGCATGGAGGCAGGCCGCTGTGGCGTTCCTGGCAGCTCCCAAGAGCTCTTCTTCCCTGGAAATACGTTCTGATGTTCACCTTTTAAAGACTTTTTCCACTTTCAGACTCTTAGGCTTATTCCTAAGGAATACGATGGAAAATAGGACGTTTTTTGTTTTTAATGTTTTTTTATTAGTGCTAGAAAGCCTTAAAGATAGCATTGAGACCCCTGAAATACTGTGGTGTTCCTGTGTGGTTAGTTTGAATCATTTCCTGTATTTATTTTGGGCGTAGTTAGACTCTTCATTTATGCCAATTAAGGATAGGTTGACGGATTCCAGGCAGAAACTCAGTTTTCTGTCTGGAAAAGGGGTCCTCTTTTTCCACATCCCCGTGGTAGGTTGGTCATTGGCCCCGTGGGGGGACCTGCCAGAGCTGCTCCTGAAGGGTTCTGGAGGGTTTTAGGAGGTTAGTACCACTTGGGGCTTTAGGGCCCATTGCAGAAGAGAGCAGGGGAGTGACCGAGCTGGGCGTTTCCTTCGGGAGCCCCTGATGCCCGGCATTGGCGGGGACTTCCAGAGCCCCCGTGCCCTTCCCCTGCCGGGGCCATTGTCACCCGTTGTCATCGCTCCTGAGCTGCTCAGAGATATGACATACAAACTCTCACCAGGAAGGTGAAGACATTTGTCAAAGAACATGTGTGCATGACCCACAGACGCAGGCAGCTGTGTGGGGCCGGCCAGAGGGAAGGAGGGTGGCAGGGGTGGGGGAGGTGGGCGAAGGGGGGGAATGGGGATGTCTGTAAGAGTGCCAGCAATAAAAATAAAGTCAAGAGAAAGAAATGAAAAGACCCTGCAACAATTAGAAAAAAAATTCTCCCCAGGAACAGTGTGCAGGCTGCCCATCCGCAGCACACTTGTTTGAAAGTTACCCCTGTTCTCACTACTCTTCGAAGAGCAGTTCTTTTAAGTGGGTGGGGTTGCTTGATGTAGTTATCTGATCAAAGTTATTCAGAGTGAGAAGTGAGTAACTGATCGACCCGGGGGAGCATCTTGATTTTAAAGGAAGCCTTGGAAACTCGGATTATTTAACAAGGGGCAGTTTGGTCTCGAGCAAAAGGTCTCCGGACTAAGGGCCGAATGAGCTCTGCCCCTTCCTAGCTAGGTTTTGTCACTCCCCCCATGGAGTGTATGGATCCTCTGTAATTTGTGATCAACAGCTTTGGTACCTGTGTAAGCTTCTTTAGAGTACTTCAATGTCGTGAAGATGTTTGTTTGTAAGTTAATGAAATGAAGCTACAGCATCAGCGTTACAGAGCCTGAGCGATTAATTTGTTTTCTCCCATTAGGCTCCCAGTTAGATGTTTTACAGAAATAGTAATAAAAGCAGTGCTTATCCGGTATTTACAGCATGCCAGTTAGCATTCATAACTTCGGCACGTTGCTGTGGTAAGAGATGGGACTGGGATTTGAACCTGTTTCCCTGATTCTAGAGCCTGAATCTGCAGAGGTGCGCATACACACCATAGGGCACATTTGCCCTTCGTTCCTCAGGCGCAGCCTCTGAGTGCCAGCTGCGCGCCAGGCACAGGTGAAAAGCAGTTGATGGTGTGCTCGGGGGTGGGGGGAACATTCGTCCAAACTGGTGTGTACTGGTGCAGGGACCGGCCACACAGTGTGTGGCACTGAGCGTGAAGGGGGCTGCGAGCTCAGCTCTGTGCATGGGGCCCAGGGGACGAGGGGAGACGGCAGAGGGGACAGGCAGGGATAGTTCCAAGGTGATGGAGGGAGACACCGCGAGACATTGTGTCAGTTCTTGGTTGGGTACCAGGTGGTCCTCTTTTTCTCAAGTTGGGTGGAGTTTTCATATTTAAAATCTTGGGTGGAGAACCAAGAGTAAAGAGTATCTTGCTTTCGGTGTAAACGTTTATATATGATGGAGATGGTCAAGAAGCATTCTTTCCGCTCGTGTTCCTTGGCAGAGAGTTGTGGAGTTTAGTTCTGTCCGCTCGGAGCCTAACACAGTGTCTGGTCCGGAGAATGGGCTCAGGGAGTGTGGGATGGATGGGGGGGGAGCACCGTTTTTAAGGGTCTGAGGTGGGTTTTAAAGAAGGGGAGTGGGAGTCGCAAAGGGTATTGAGAGTTGAATCATCCTTGGGAAGTTCATCTCTTCTTTAAAAGGTTACCAGCCTTACCGAACGGGGGAAATTTGTGAGAGGGGCTAAAAAAGAAGTTGCTGAGGAATCATGCTTCTGGTAGGGGCCTGGTGGCAGCTGTGTCCTGGCTTGAACTTGGCCTCGGGCTGGCCGCCAGATGGTAGATTTTTAGGGACAAGGCCCTCTCTGGATCTCTTGTAGGCTTTTGGGGGGTGTCGTCCGTGTGGGTGTGTCCCATAATTACTTACATTATGTTCTGTCATTGAAGGAAAATTAACAAAGGGTTGCTTTGCGTCTCAATACCTACTTCAGATTTTTTAAAACACACTCAAAAGCCTGAACGCAGAGAACTTTGAAAGGCCCTAGATTCTTATCATCACAAGCATTAGGCGCTTTATTTTTTTTATTTTTTTAATTTTTTAAACAGGACTGTTGATAAACCACAGACTCTGCAACTTGGTCGGCGCAGCTAGCGAAGATCAGATAGGGCCTTTTCCTCTTTCACTTCCTCCTTTATCGTTCGAATCTGAAAGCGAAGCCCGGCGCTATCGGGTCAGCACATCTGACGGTCTGCAGCAAGTGTAGACGCCTCCGGAGATTAGTCATTTCGCAAACCGCCCGGCCCGGCCCGGCAGCAGAAGAGCAGCGCGGTGCGGATGTGCTCCGCGTTCAGGCTGAGCGCGCAGGGGCATTTGGCCATCCTTTACATTGTTAATTGTGACGTTTAGACGCGCCGACTTTGGTAAAAGATCACGGAAGTCACTTAGGAATCCGTGCAGAAAACGTTGGTTGAAATGAAACCAATAAAACAAGTTCGGAGGTGTCTTACTCATTAATACACCGGACACTGTGAGTGCTGAGCGTCAGTGCGTTAGAGCTGTTTGTCGGTGGTTGAGTTTCTTCTGCATGAACTTGTACAGAAGTGGTTCGGAGAAGGTTAAGTGGGTTTGTTGTGTGTGTGTGTGATTCCGGTGAATTTTGGATATGATGTTTAGAAGAGGGAGTTGTGGTAATATTTGGGGTCTTGCCCATTGTTACTCTTCTACTCTCTGTTTACTAATTTTAAGCGATTAATGAGGTGAGTTTGTTTGATTTTTAGAAAATAGCGTGCCGTCTCTTTTTGTTTTGTTCTCGTGACTGCGGCGGACACCGCCGGGGCTCCGCGTGGCGGTTTTGCCGGGGGATGCGCGCTTCGGTGGTGAGCGCCTGCCGCGTGAGCACCGACGACAAGTGTGGCACGCAGCTCCATCGAGACTGTGTCCCGGCTGCGCTCCCTGTGCGCACGCGGCGTGGACGGGTGCTGGGAGAAAGAGAAAGCCGAGAGTTAGGGACGGAACGCTGGTTTCCCGGTTGTTAACGGTTCCTGCGGGGGTGGGCGAGCGTAGGTCTACAGTTGTGAGTCTGGGGGGCACAGTTTATTCTTGCGTTGTTATTTGTTAATTATTGTGTTATTTTCCGTGCAAACATCCGTGAACCTACGTTTGCTCACCCCTGTGCCGTGTGTGACGGTGTCAGCGTTCACTCTAAGAGGTAGGAGTATGAAGAGGGAATGCTAGAGGAAAGTCACAACTTTTAATTCGTAAATATCGGTTACGTAGAGCTTAAGGGTTGAAGACCTAATTAGCCCACAGTCTAATGTACCCTGTATCCCCCTGTCCGAAATGTGGCCTTTGAGGTTGGTGTTGCTGTCCAGAAGCCCTTATGAAACCGCCGTGAAATCCGTTTGCTTATAGTTTCCTCAGTTTGGGAGTGCGGAGAATCTTTCAGCAGCTTTTGCGGCTCCTCTCCCTCCGGCGTTGTCCAGCTTGTTTGCAGGGGCAGATGGAGAGGAGAGCGGAGGTGGCCCTCACACCCAATTTTCTACCCTATACTGTCCCTTTCTCGCTTCGGGTGTGCTCGCCGTGGCGGTTCAGTCCTGGTGCTGAAGGCACCGGACATGTCTGCCCTGCCTTCTGAATGATCGCGGTGAGACTAAATTGTATTCATCACGACCTACGGTTCGTATTTGCATGGTGTTTTAATTTTTAGTGATTTGTACTATGTTTAACATATATGACAGACTAAACATACGCAGGGAATGTCAGGAGTAAGGCTTGCTTCAGTGTGGTCTCAGTAATACGGTAGGGTAGGGGAATAGTAGGGGTACAATAATTTAGAGTTTTAATTTGAACATGTCACCTAATATGTCACATGGTGTGCTTGAGTGTGATACTGCGATGTTACAGAATTACATGCTGATGACTTGGTAATAAAAGATTCTGTGATTAAAAAAGGGGCGTTACTTGTTCCAGATCTTGGGTAATTTATATTTACTTTAAAACATCATTTTAAATACGACTGGAATTTACCTTTTTGAGATACGGCCGAGTTGACTTTGGCCGAAACTCAGTACTTCCCTGCGTGCTGCTTGAGGGGACTTGTCGAGTTAAAACCTGATGGTGGTTCTGCTGGTTTCTGCGTTGGCCGAGGGGACTGGCCAGGGCCCGGTGCTCCCCGGGGTCTGGGGTGCAGAACCTTCAGCCAGCGACAGGGAAGGCCGGAGGCCCCTTGCCTGCTTCTGGGATCCGTCACCAGCAAGTAGGCCCAGTGGAGCCTCCTGTGGTCAGCAGGGAGGCGTTAAATTTCGGAACTTGCAGTTTTTTGCCCCGTTTCGCTTTTACTTTTTGGTGTATTTGGTGCTGATTAGCCATTTAATGTGTTTAGTGTCGTTTGAACTGTTGAGCTTCATTCTTTCGTTTTTAATTTTACTTTTAATTGCTCCTTTTTATCACATTGTTTTTATATCAATGTCTTTTATTTGGTTTCTAAAAAGTTTATTTTTTTTATTATCTAAAAATCAGTTCATGAAATGCTTTCATTTTTTTTTTTAAGATTTTTATTTATTTTTAGAGAAAGGGGAAGGAGAAAGAGTGGGAGAGAAACATCAATGTGTGGTTGCCTCTCACCTGCCCCCTTACTGGGGACCTGGCCTGCAACCCAGGCATGTGCCCTGACTGGGAATCGAACCTGTGACCCTTTGGTTTGCAGGCCCACGCTCAAACCACTGAGCTACGCCAGCCAGGGCCCAAATGCTTCCTTTTGTTTAGAAAAAAAGCCATGCTTGTGTATACTTTATAAAGTGGCTGCACGTCCCCTCAACGGCAGGCGGTAAGCAGCCCGTCCATCTTGTTCAACAGACGTGGGGCAGAAGCTTCTGTAGAGAATCTGTCTCTCAAATACTCGCTTCTCGGCATGTGGTGGGCACCGACTGAATGCTTAGTCTCTCTTTGGCCAGGTTACAGCTTATTGTATTTCCTTGAGGCAGTCTGGCCAACGGTCAGTTTTTTAAAATGGAAGTTCTTACTAGTTTAAGGTCAATTTTTCCCCCCTCCGTATTCGCACGGATTTATTCACAACTTTCCCCTGCAGGGATTGTTTCCCTCCATGGAACAGTCTGGTGGTTTTCTCTTTTCGTTGTCTTGGCGGCCTGCGCCATTGCTCCCATCACTACAATCCATTGTTCGCAAAGCATTGTGGGTCAGGGAGCGGAACGGCGGTGGGCGGGGGGGGGGGGGGGGGGGCATCAGAGCTTGAAAGCGTAAGGCTTGTTTTCCGGCCTGCCTGGGGCCCGTCCTGGTGAGTAAACGGGGTGAGGACCCTGCTGTGGTTAACCTGTTGCTGCGCAGATGCCAGTGAAGCCAAGCCGATTCATGATGTTTCCCAGGTCCTCCACGTCCTTACTGAATTCTCCGGGCCCCAGGCTTTCAGGTACTGGGAGAGAGGTGTTAACAGCCCCTGCTAAAATTGCGGGTTTGTTGGTTTTGCCCTTTCGGTCTGGTCAGTTCTTGTTCCGTGTGTTTGAAAGCTCTGTTATGAGAGGCATACACCGTTTGGCCTGAGTCTTCATTATGAGTCAACCCTTTTGACACATGGAATTTCTTTACTTGTCTCTGCCGGGAGCATTTGTCTTCAGATTTACTTTGAGGAATGGGGCTTCTCTGCCTTTCTTACAATGAGCGTGTGCATGAAATTTTTTCTGCTTTTTCTTCTAAGCTATCTCTACTTACATTTATATCTGTATCTAATATCTTTATATTTGGATTTTCTTTTTCTATTCAGCCTGACAATCGCCGCCTTTAATCAGAGTGTTCAGTGCACTTGCACTGAATGTGATCATTGATCTGTTTAGTTTTTTAAAATAATAGCTTTATTGAGGTCTAACTGATACAGTTAGGCCCAAACTCTTGTGCAAACACTTGTTAAGAATTTCAGATTGACGCATTCTCCTATTAGGCTCGGTCTACTGTAGCTATCAGTGTTCAGGCATGAGAATCTACTTTACATCACGGTAACAGCTTGGAACTGCCTTGATAACTATTTCCTTCACGAATGTGTGTGCGTGGGGACTATGCTGCCGCAATCCTGTTGTGTGCTTAGCGGGGTGACGTATAGGGAGCCCCAGTTGGGGTGAGTTGGAACGTCAGCTGTTGGGAATACAGGCTTGATCGACATTGGTCACCGTCCTCAGGGTGACGCGGAAGTCCCGGCGGCACTCCAGTCCCAGGGCTTTGTGGCTGGAGCTGTTATTTCCGGCAGCCAGTGGTCCGGCACTTGACTTGAGAGAGGCTCAGTTAGCTCTGTCCACACACAGGCTAATGATTTACTTGCTTTATCCTTTTTCTTTGTAGCTTGAGAAGCTCCAGAAAACAGAGCGTCTTTGTTTGGGAGAAAGCACGGTCTTTATACAGGGAAGCTTTGGCTGCTTTTCCTATCAAAATACAGAGGGCTCTTTATCTTTTGATCCATTGGATTTACTTATCAACAGAGGTATCAGTTTCGATTTTCACTCCTTCCCTCAGGGATAGAGGGCAGACCTTCGGGCTGGTGAGCCTCTGGTTCAGCTGGTTTCCTTGGGAGTCATCACGGCAAGTGAACGTGACAGATGTTTATCCGCTTTGCAAAAGAGCTGCGCACTTACGGCCTTTTCTTCTATTCGGCCTCTGTCTCCTTGCTCTGCGGGACTTCGGGGCTCGGAGAACCGATTTCTGGTTCTGCCGGAAGCAGTAACTAGTCGTACAACCTGGCGTGAATCGTGAATCGTTTTGCCTCTCTTGGCTCAGCTTCCTTCCGTTAAACGAAAGCTGTAGATTGACATTCCTGAAGCCCCTGAAGTGACATTCCTGGCCCTTTCGACGTCCTTTTAAGAGAATTGTGTTTGGTTCTCCCACTGGGTGATCCACTCACCCACTAGGTGATCCACTCACCCGAGGCAAGGACTTGACCTTCCTGTTGGCAGCTTTCTCAACACACGGCACCTCACATGGGGCATTGCCGTGGAAATTTGCTTGCAACCTCAATTCTCGAACTTCAGACTCTTTAAGAATCAGTTTTGGGGCTCTGGCTCACAGTTCTCTTTTCCCCCCATTCTTCTACTTTTCAAGTCATGCACATAAAAACCGGAAACGTCTCTGGGACCTATCGTGGTCCCCGTGATCTTGTTCAAATCCCGCTTTTCACCTTTGCGAGCTTGTCCTCTGCCCGCCCCTCCTCTCGGCCTCTCAGCTGCAGCCAGCCTGGCTTCCTTTCTACCCAGGAACACATCAAACATGCTCCCTGGAGCCTCCGCTCTGCTTGTTTATTCTGAAGCTCCTCCCCAAGGTGTCTACGTGACCCATCCCTTTCCCTTCTTGCTCCTTCTCAGCTGTTTGCTCCTTCTCAGCTAGCCGGACTCCAGCGACTCCATGACATCGACACACCCTTGATTAAGTCCTCTGCCCAGCCCCAGGTCAAACACAGGTCCATGCAGGGCTCTGGTGACAGGCTTTGCTGAGATAAGATGAATTTTCTGCCCTAGGCTAATTGAATGGAACCATGAACAGTACCTCAGCACATCACACATTCTAATTTAGAAGTGAAGGTCTGATTTAGACGCCGGAAGTGTGTGTATATCACAGAGGATGGACTAGAGGCAGCCACCGTCCTCCCTGTCTTTGGGTGGATGTCCCGATCCTGTATCGGGAGAAATGAGCCAGGACCGGGAGACATAGAAATAATCTGAGAGAGATTCCACCCCTTGAAGTTTGAACTTGGAGCCCGTCATTGCCTCTGCGCTCTGTCCAGACTCTCCAGCTTCAGAGTTGTCCTTGGCCAAGCTTGGATTTTCCCATGGCTTCGGGATGAGTGAGGCCACACCCCCAGCCAGACATCTGTTCAGTATAAGCAAGCATCGCTTCCCCCCACCCCCGCAAGAGTAAATGTATTTCTTTCGTTGAGCTTGTTGGGCGTGACCTCTAGAAGTTGTCGAGCTAATCATCATTGTAGGTTTAAAAAAAACCTACATTTATATTTCTATAAACCCACATTTATATTTCTCCTAAAATTTGGGAATGAATTAATAATATTGTGGTAGGAGCTGCACAACAGAAATGGTTTATTCCTTAATTTGGAATGCTTTGTCCTGTGGTTGCAAACCTAGCTCATGAATCATTATCCGTTTGTGGTCTTTTCAACTATTCTGATTATTCTACAGTTTCTTCTTAAATTAATAATGTACTATGTTCTGGACACTTTTGAAAAGAATAAAAAGATTGTTATTTTTTTTAACACCAATAACATAAAAACATCTATTTTTGTGCATTCTCTTTCAGATTTCAGTATGAGCTTACTTAATGTGTCTGTAATCATATGTAATATAATTTTTACTTGGTACGTTTCAGTCTTGGTTGCTGCACTGGAAGTGAATTATAAGATAATTACATTTTAAAAACCGCAATCCTCCTCAAGTCATTGTAAATATTCACAAACTCTCCCATAACTAACAGGCTTGAGAAAATTCTTTTATTGCCATGATATAGCCAAATATAAATTTGTGTGATGTGTTTAATATCAGGGTTGAAAAATTTTACAAATAATTTTTATATGTGTGGTTTGGTTCATGTACCATTGTACTTCCGTTCCTAAATTTTAGTCCAGTACGTGGTTTGTGGTTTACTGATTCTCCTTTGTTCAACACTTAAAAACTTGTAAGATAAATAAACACTATGAAATGTTAAAAGATATCTTTTCTGTTGACGTAGGTGTCTTGGCCAGTTCCTTCAGTGGTGAATACAGCCCTAAAACCTGCAATGGGAAATAGCTAGTATAAATACCGGAAGTAAAAATTAGTCTACTGTAGTTCTTCCCGCGGACCCTCCCATTGGGCCAGGTTTGGAAGGCAGATGGGCGTGCCCTCGCTTAGCGGTGCGTTGTCCCCGCGAGCGTGCAGAGCACGGCCGGCCACCACTCGTGGATGGGCCGCACCCTGTAAGTTCTCCTCTTCCCTTTGCAGTAAACGGTGGAAAGCGTTACCGTGTGGTCCACCGCACACCATCCTCATCAGCTTCCCTGCAGAAACCTGGGTTCGTTTTCAGCCGTTCGGCTGCTGGGGTTTTCTCTGGGGTGGGGGGGGCAGGTGGTGACCCCACAGTGTTACTTCCGCGCTTGGTGAGTGGGCTGGCTCCTGGTCGCAGAGGCTCTGTGCCCAGACCCCGGAGACAAAGGCGTGGCTTCTGTTCTCTGCCGGAGGCTAGGCCCACCCCGGCAAACCGTGCAGAAGCTTCCTTGGGAGAGCAAAGATGATGTTCCTGGAGACAAAAGGTTGGCAGTTTAACCTCTGACCCTGAGAGAGACAGCCAGAGAGGGGCAAGTGGGGGAGGGGCTGAGGCGGAAGAATCAGAGGACTGTCACCCAGGCCTGGGCGTGTGGTTGTCGAACCAGGGCTGGCCGATGGCCGCCCGCCATGGGGCCTGGCGTTCTCAGGGCCCATGCCCACTCCAGGGCGGCCTTTTGACTGAATGCTCTGAGGCTTAGCTGTTCAGCGTCTTTATCTGCAGACCGGATCCTGCAGACCGTAGCACAACTCAGGAAACATTACAAGTGTAATATTTCAGCGGGGGGGTGAGGGGCCACTCTCCCTAACTGAAGAAGCCTCAGTACAGATTTCTGCCAAGTTCTGAATGTTTCTTTTCTTGCTCGATGAGGACCTGAGTTTGTCCTTCCCCTTTTCTTGGTGGTTCTCCCCAAATCCCTTGTTTCATGCGGACGTGTATCCTCACAGACGCGCAGAAGGTGGGTAGCGCACGGCCCCGGTCCCTACGAAGACTCCCTTGCCTGTGGTCTGTGGCGTTTGGGTCCCTGCTGTGTTCAAACGTGAATCCGTGGGTGGTCGCTGCTGTTGTCCAACTCCAGGGAGGAGCCGGCCGCCACACCGGTGTAAAAAGCCCCTGGCGACATCCGTCCCCCAGTATCCCAAGGCTGGAACTTTCGTTCCCGTCCAGTTAGACCTGGTGGAAGTTAAGGTGTTCCTCGTTGGGTCGACCACCCTCTTGGCCCTACCAACCTGGACTGTTTGCTCCCCCTTCTCCTGTGGGTGTTGGCTGGGATAACACTGAGGTCTTAGGCATCTGGGCCCCTTGCTTGGCTGTGCTAAAGCATGTGACTTCCTCCTGAAAATAACCACGCATGAACGTGGCCACACAGCTGCTTATGTTGTGTTAGGTGGGGCATATGCTGCTACAGCTCAGTCTGCCACGGTGTCATCTCTGAACCAGCTTAATGCTTCTTCGGCTGTTTGGTAACAACAGACACTTTTCCCTGCAGTCACCCAGTTCCACTTTTGCCCGGACAGAAAATGAGAAAAGAGATGGGGGGGCGGTGAGAATGTGCGGGCAGAGAGTGGTCACCAGGTATGGGTGGTCGCCAGGAAAGGGATGAATGATCAGCAGCTAAGGGGTGGTTGGTCACCAGTTACAGATGACCACCAGGTAAGGGATGATGAGCAGGTAGGGGATGGTCACCAGGTAAGGGATGGTCACCAGGAAAGGGATGATGAGCAGGTAGGGGATGGTCACCAGGTAAGGGATGATGAGCAGGTAGGCGATGGTCACCAGATAAGGGATGAGTGATCAGCAGGTAGGGGATGGTCACCAGGTAAGGGATGATGAGCAGGTAAGGGATGGTCACCAGGAAAGGGATAATGAGCAGGTAGGGGATGGTCACCAGGTGAGAAGAGAGGAGGATGGAAAACGGACGTTGAGAGGGAGCTGAGGGAAGGAGAAAGGAAGTGAAACATATGGAACGGACAAGTTAGGGAGGACCTGGGGCAGACTGCTGTGTGGTGTGCTGAGGTTTGGACTAACTCATACATAGTTGAAGACCCTAAATATAAACGTTTGCTAGGAAGTGCTCCTTAAGACAGAAGTGCAGAGGATGGCGTTCTGAAACAAGCCTCCAGATGCAGGAAGGTCCTGGGTGAGGAGGCAGATTTGTAGGAAGAGAAAGAAGAAGCAACAATAACTTATCGTTTGGGCTAATGCAACGTCGTCATTGTCGTGCACCGTGGCCACATTTCCACGTCTGTATCTCAGTGCTTTTTCTCTCTCGCCCTAACATGATGACTCGCGATGGTACTTAATAGTGATCCAAGGCGCTCTCTACGTTAGGCACGGTTGGAAGCAATGCACGTACGTACGTCTGCAATCTACACTCACCCTAACGACATCCCGTAAGGGGGGTGCTATTTTAGTCACCGCTTTCCCGAGGAGAAAGCCGAGGCATGGAGCTTTAAATATCCTGGAAAAGGGGTACACGGCTGGTGGGTCGCAGAGCATGTCACGCCTGCGTGAAGTCTGACTTCAGAATTTAGCCACGTGGCCTCTTGACCACTAGCCTGTGCTGCTGTGAAACCCAGCGGAGGCGTGACGGCTCCGGACGGCCCCCAGCTTCTCCCGCGTTCTGCTTCCTTCGTGTTTTTCGTGGAGTCCCTGGAACAGGAGCCCGTGGCTCATGAGCTTTGAGGAGAACCTGCTGTTACAAATAGGGTGTTTTTGGTCTGTGTCTCGCGGATTGCAAATTCATTTTTTCCCCTTCCACTTTGTCTTTTTTTTTTCCTTCCCTAACAGAGGTTTCCAGTTCATTATTTTTTCTTAGTGTGTGATTCTGTTTGTTGTTCCAAAGGATGGAATTGTCTTTCTGAGTTGTGTAGGAATTGGCCGTAACCCTTTGGCTGCCTGGTCTGGTCATTATTTCTTCCAAGGGGTGACGGAAATACTCTAGAAGTTGCCAGAATAAAGTCGCATCCGCTTTTCCACAAACCTCTGTGGTGGCTGATACCCTTTGAGGTTTCAGTTCTTCACGGGACTGTCATGTGCTAACAGCAACACTCGTGAGCTCCAGCGAGCTGCCTCTTTACAGCGCCGTGCTGCATTCTGTTCTGACCCTGTACTTTCTTCTGAGTTTAAAATTCCGACATCTCACAGACGTCAAGTTTCTATGATGTGTGTGTGTGTGTGTGTGTGTGTTACACCGATTGCGATTAAACAACCTGTGTCTGACTTGCTTAAAAAAAAAAAAGGTCAAGGAAACTGGATTGTGAATACTGTCCACTTTCATGTTATTTAAACTATGGCTTCGGAATCAACAAGAGTAGGAGGGGTTGTCCTGCATTTAGCGCCGCACACTTGAATGAACTTGGCCAAACAAGAGCCGTCTTGGTTCCAGGAGCCACCACACAGACCGAAAACTTCCAAGGGTTGGGTAACTTCAAACATATGATCAGCTTTAAAGAACTTTTCCTTGTCTAATAGAAATTCTTATACCGTAATACAGAGGTTAAAAAATGCTGGCCCCCGACACACCTTATTGGACTCACGCCGTATTTATGAAATGTTTTTATTATTTTTTTCCACTTAAAAATTGCATCTATTTTTCCCATGAAAGTTCTGGCTTCTCTTGAAAAACCAAGGGTATCTGTCAAGACTGGGCCCACAGTCCGCGAGGCTGCAGCTGAAGGAGGACCCAGGAGTGGCCGCCTTCTGGGAAGGGGCGTGGGGTCGGTCTTCCGCGGCAGGTCCCTGCCTTTCCCGTTGTCTGCTGAGGGCCGTTCTCCTTTAAGTGGCCGGTGCATCTCCTGTCGCACTGAGCCTTGAAACGCCACTGTCCCCTCTCTGTGTATGAAGAGGGAATGTGTTTGTGTAATGGAGCAATAGAACTTGACGTTTTCCTTAGATTTTTAATAAAAAAATGTTATTTATTTTTTAGCTTTATGCCACCTTGAAGCATCATTTGGCACCGATATTTGATTCATTGCTTTACCTTCCCATCAGAATTAATCAGACTTAGGTTAGTGTAGCCTGGCTGCTTGTCAAAATCAGCAAATTAAAATAAGCAAATTCATGAAATTTACTCAGAGCGATGACAGGGGAGAATTTTGCATGCCCTATGTATGCTCAGTGAGTGGAGAGAATGAAAAGTTCCGTAAAAAGCTGAAAAACCTGTTGTTTTTGCGGTATGCATCTAGACGATAAAGCATGATCTCCACCCGCCTTTAGGAATTTCGTTCAAACGAAGAGACGCAAATAAGGTGGTAAACCAGCATCAGGACTATTTCACAGGAACGGGCTCAGATGGGAGCAGTGGTCTGCAGGTGGGGGGTCTGGAGCAGCCTCCCAGCTGGGTCTGGAGGAAGCGTGGGACCTGGACGACAGAGAATGTGGGGTTTCCAGAGAGGGGCGTCGCTCACGGTGGAGCCCAGGTGCTTGAAACTGGGAACCAGCTCTAGTTCTGTGAAAGGCAGGAGGCTTGGAGTGAGTAGGAAATCCGCATTGGAAGGTGGTGGGAAATGCATTTAAGTAGGCAACGGGTAGCCAGGTTCGAAGCGCAGAATTTTGTTACGCTGACTAGTCTTTTTTTTTTAATAGTTTTTTTAAAGATATTTATTTATTTATTTTTAGAGAAAGGGGAAAGAGAGTGGGAGAGAAACATCAATGTGTGGTTGCCTCTTGTGCACCCTTCCACTGGGGACCTGGCCTGCAACCCAGGCATGTGCCCTAACTGGGAATTGAACCTGCGACCCTTTGGTTTGCAGGCCCGCACTCAAACTACTGAGCTACGCCAGCCAGGGCTGACTAGTCTTAATATATGGGGTTATTTATTGTGCGAAAATGAGAATGCTCTATTTGAGGCGCAAAACGCCTTCATGGCTGGAAGAGTTTGTTAGTGTGAGCGCTGGGGAGCCCGGCACATTTTCCCGGGAAGCAAGGCAGGAGGAGAGCGCTCTTCTAAGAAGATCAGTGCAGCGGCAGGGGACGAGGTGGGTAACAGGGCTTTAGCAGAGGGTGAGCAGGGGAGGGGAGGGAGGGATGGGAGCTCCATCTCAGAGCAAGAACTGGCAGGATTAGGAAGCTGGTTGGATGTGCAGGCTGATTCTGCAGTTTCCGATGAGCTGGGTCCTGGGTTGTATTCACACTGTGAGACGCACAGGGCAGCTTCAGACACTCTTTTAAGGTGTCGGTGGGATGAAGCCATTGGAAAAACTTGGCACGAGATACAGAGTTCTGCGTTACGGATGTTTCTTTGAGCAACTCTCTAAAAGGCCCATGTTTTCTCTGTGGCATTATAGGGTATGTTCTAATTTTGAGCCCCATGTTTGGAACCCTATTTCAAACGTTGAAGAGGCTGACAGTTTTAAAAGGCTCGAGGAAAACGTCTCTGTTCGGAAAGGGTGAGGCAGCGATTCTCAGCCCAAGCTGTACATCAGAGTCACCCCAGGAGCTTTGAAAGCACTCAGACCTCTCACGTGGTCCAGGGCGTGGCCAGGGAGCCGCCCTCCTTCGGTAGATGCTGTGGATGCTCCTTAGGATGCTCTGATGGCCGGTTGCTGTGGACGCTCCCTAGGTCGCTCTGATGGCCAGTTGCTGTTGGATGCTCCTTAGGTCTCTCTGATGGCCGGTTGCTGTGGACGCTCCCTAGGTCGCTCTGATGGCCAGAAAGGCTTGAGAACCACTGTATTTACATAGAGGAAATAATTTGTGATGAATAGGCAAGAGTTTCAGGAACAGTTTTTGAGGTTCTTTTTTTTTTTTTTTTTTTAATTATCTGTGGGGGTTATCCATTTTTCTCCAGCTTTACAACAAGAGAGAAAACACTTAAATTCCTCTTGTGAGAGAGTGAGCTGGACACTGGGAAGAAATTCTACCATTGACCGGACACTTTGGGAGGGGAGCCAGGAGTTTTGGGGCAGTGACCATGTGCATAACTGCAGAGTGTGAAGAGACAGACCCGTTTCCTCGGAGTCCGGAGCAGCGTGATGTCCGCGGGGAGAGGGCACAAGGAGTCTCAAGACCCCTCTAGCCTGCGATCCGCCATGTGGTTGTCTGTACCTCCAAGGAGCGGCCACATCCCCTGTACCCTTTATCCGTCATCTCCAGGACAAGCGGCGCCGGGAAACTGTGTTTGCACCAGCAGTCCGTTTAGAAACCAGCCCGGTGGGCCCCACAAGTCGATCGCTATTTCAAAGGCACAGCCAAGTCTCTTTAAACGCACCCCCAGTAGCTTGATAATTGTATGTGTTAAGGAAAATGGGTGAAAATTAGTCTCAGACTTCATGATGTGCAAGCAAGTTCGGGCTGATAGCTTTCCGCCCCTTCCAGGAGATGTTTCCTGCTGTCCATGTCCCTGTTCTGTCTGCCACTCGTAACACGGACCTCGGAGGTTAGCGGTAGGCCCTCGTTACGTTAGTTGGAGGAAATGCTGGGTGCCGTGATGGAAGACTTGAGCTCTAAAACAACGTCATTCAGTCAGAAAGAGAATGAAGCGTCTGCTCCTATCTCTGCCTTTCACAGCCTATCAAGAAGGACTTAAACACTTGTCCCTTATCACTGGGAACCGAACCGTCATGTCTGGGTTATGCCCGTTTTGCGTATTCAGACTGGACTGTTTTGGGAACGAGCTTCTGAATTTTTACCGGGGCCGTTTTAAAGGTACTACCCAGGGGTCCTGAGACTTCTGAAGCTTGAGGTGGCCGTAACAGTGCGTTGCTGTTCAGACTTCGGTGTCGGCGGCTTGGTATTACCAACTGGAGCGCCTCCCGATCTCTCTCCTTTGCCGCAGTCATTGCTCTTTCACCACTTGCCCGTGGATCCCTCGCAGAGATGCTAAGTGAGGGGAGGAGGTGCGTGAGGCAGTGCTTCCCATTATCTGTGTCCGAGGAGTCTGCAGAGTCAGAGCTCGCTTGGTTTTTATAAAACTCTGTCCTTTCCTTCCCCTCCTGTCCCCATGCCCCCAGGAGCCAGGGGGGCAGGGTGCGCACACTGTGTCTTCCGCAGTCTGTCCGGAGAGTTCCGATCCTGTTGCATTCTGACTCAGGAAGGTGGGTCACCTTGTAAGTTTTACTCCGTCTGCTTCCTGTCCTTGTGTTCACCCACAGACTGTCCCCGTATTGTCTGAATCCCGATAATAGATTTAAGATCTAAGTTCTTTTTCCAGGAGGTTCATTGTGTATGTTACGTGAATAATACCAGTAGCTTTATCACCGGCTTCATTGTGTTGTCGTGTTTCAGGTTCCTCAGCCTAGCAGCCAAGTGACACCGTCATGACAGGCCGGAGCACGCCACTTGCCTGTTCGGACTCTCGTGTGACTGACTGTCCTTTCCAGAGTGCAGGCTAGGTGCCTTTGCCTGACTCATGAGGCCTGTTCCCCAGGGTCTCTGTGCCGTAATCTTGCCTTCTTGTTTTTATTTAACACTGTTTGAGGGTTTTTTTTTTTCCCCTTATGAGCAAATATAATTTTTTCAAGGCTTTATTCTTTTTCAAGGCTGTATAGTATTTCACATAATAATAATAATAATAATGCTATTACCATGTCCATACTAATGGGTATTGAAGTCATTTCCAGGGCTTTGTTAGTTTCAAACAGGGCTTCAGTACATATTGTTGCATATACGCCTACATCTGGCTATGTGAAATACATCATTTTTTGTATTTCACATTTTTCTCTGGAAGGAAATTTTTTTTTTCTGATTCTATAATCTAGAGGTTTCTTTAGCCAGGGTCTGTTTTTGGTAAATCTCTCAAGTTTTATCTTTCTAGAAATGTGGGTTTTTTTGGCCTACTTTCCTGTTTATACAGTTCTCAAAAGGCAAACTTCTTTTCAAAAGTTTCAAGTATATTATTCCACTGTCTTCTAGATTTCATTGCTGCTATTGAAGTCTGTAGTCAATGTGCTATATATACATGTATATATATATGTGTATATATAGTGATTATATATATTTATTTTCCTCTGTGATATTTTTTACAGGTATCTATGTCTTTTTGTATGCTGTAATTTCATTATAATGCATCTATGTGTGTCTTTGTTGAGATCTTGCTTGAGTATAATTTCTAATTCTGAAGATTCATATTTTTCACTGCTTTTGGAAAATGTAATTTTTTCTTCTAATATTATCTCCATTCTTCCCTTGTTTATATATCTAACTTTCTTAGGTCTAATCTTTTAGAACTTTAAATAGACTTATATTATCACTAGTCTCCATATTTCTTAACCTCCTTTGTATTTCTCTTTTTCGTGTCTCTCTGTGCCTGATTCTGTTTAGTATCTTTTCTGTCTGATTCAGTTCACTCTCTCTCTCTTCAGCTCTGTATAATCTACTGTTTATTCATCTATTGAGCTTTGAATTTCATAGATTATATATTTCTTGAAATTCTAGTTGTTTTCACAATTTGTTTTTTAAAAAACTAACCTCATTGTTTGTTTTGAGTCCTTAGTTTATTCTCTAACCATTTTGAACATTCTTATGACATACGCTGTTTTAGATCGTTTTAATATCTTCAGCCTTTGAGGGGAGGGGTTCTGGTTCTGCCGCGTGTTTGTGACGGCTGACGGGTTCGACGCGGTCATTTTGAACGGCGAGCTCATCGAGAAGACCTGGGCTGTGTGCGTCCCCTTCTTCAGGGCAGACGCACTGGCCTCCGTCACTTACGTGCTGCTGGGTATCCTCCCTCTGGCATCAGAGTCTCCCTTCCAAGGCTGCGCAGGAACAGGGATGCCTCAGTTCCAGCGTGTCCCCCAGTGGGTTTATTTGGGCTTGACACTACACTTCTTCTACATTTCATTTTATTGTAACTTGGAAGTACTCTGCACGAAACAAGATGCATGGTTTAATATGGTTCTTTAACATTTCGCTTTTTGGTTGTAGTTTTTAAATTTTAACATCAGTTTTTAGATGTTCTAGTAGTTATTCTTGACATAAGTCATGCCTATTCTCATTTTGGTAAGTTGGAGTCATTTTTATAGTTAGTACAGTTTATTCATCAGCTTCGGCTTATTTCGCAACAATGGAGACTCTCATATGCAGAGGGACAAGAGTCTACTCTACTTCCAGCTACGGATCAGACAAGAAAAGCTTTGACCCAGCTCATTCTTCAGCTTGCAACTCTGAGTGCAAAACGAAAATTACTTTAAATTTTATAAATCCAGTGAAACTTTTACGAGGTTCATAATTTTACATTTCTGAGCTTTCACGTTAATGCTATTATTTCTAAAATGCATTTTAGTTCAAAGAGTTAAGTGTAATGAATACTGTGACTACAAACACCCTTATTTATTTAATCATTTACTTGTAGACAGAATGTATACAAAGAGAGGTCTGAGATGCTACTCTGAGACTGACTTAACCCATGGTCTCTTGGCCTCCCTTGTAAGGGAACGATAATAAAAGCTATTGCTTTAGGGTGTGCTGGGCAGCTCCGTGGACCGAAAGGAATTTCAGATTTCGTATAAAAAACCATCTTTCTGTAAGCAACCCATGAACTTTTTCCTCCCTGTGTGCTCGTCTGAACTTTTGTGTTGGCTTTTAATGATTGGCATCTGAAAAACGTCAAAACATTGATTCTCAGTTGTAAGTTTCTTGTCATAGATTAATCATGATGGAACATCTGTGGTATGGCATTGCTTCCCCTTTTTTGTTGTTGTTGATTAAAAGAAAAAAAAAAAGCCTCTCATGAAGGGCCCTTGGGACAGATGGTCCCTCCGTGTTGATGGTTCGATTACCGTGGTCACCCACAGCTTCAGAGGAGTGCGAAGAAAAGAAATTGCTTTCTTTGTCAAGGTGTTTTCTATCCAATTCTCACCCATTAGCCCTGTTTGGCTAAGTTTGGGATTATTCTATATGTTTGGAATTACTCTATCAGGTGATTGATGAAGGTTTTCATTTACTTTAATAGGTCTTGTTTAAAGGGAATGGAAATAGCAAAATGATATATCTAAGCTGCTACCAGTTATATTTTCAAGTTCTTTGAAGTTCCCTTTTCTTTACCTTGGCTAGAATTCACTTTGCATCTGAGCAAAAAGAGCTTCATTGTTTTGAGCTGGGATGTTGATTTTAGATAATTCTGGGGAGAATCATTTAAAAAGGCTAGACTTATCCACTGAATTGCTTTTATGGTTTTACAGCAGGAGTTGTTGGGTTATGCAAATGATTCTCCCAGGGAAGACAACCACGGTGGGATTACCGTGTTGGATACTTCGGCACCATTGCTCGTATATGTTTTTTAATCGTTTTTTGTTGTGATGCTATTACAGTTGTCCCACTCCCCGCTTCCCCCTCCTGCACCCATCCCAGCCCCTGCTCCCAGCGAGTTCCCTGACTATTGTCCGTGTCCGTGGGTCATCCGTACCGGTTCTTTGTCCGGTTTCTTCCTCTTCCACCATTCCCCCCTCCCCTTCTTGTACGCATTTTTAAAAGGTGAAACAAACTGACAAGTTTCCCAAATTGCCTGCTTTTTATTCTAAATATGTACATTATATACAGCAATAAGTAGAAGCATGACCTCTGCCAGTTTTTTGGTATTTTTTTTTTTGCACCTGGTTCTAAAATAAAACATCTTAAATAATGATTTCATTTCCTTAAGGTTTTTGTATATGTAAGTCAAACACCAATAACAGTTGTTTTAGGTCTAGAATGAGAGAACATTGATTTGAATCCATGAGCAATTAATATCCTTTTGTAACTTTGCTCACACAAAAAGTTTCTAACTGTTGCTCAGAGGAAGCCTACATGCAGGGTTTAGGGCATTGTTTATGAAAATCTGAACATTGGGTTACCTGAAAATATCTTCCTGTGGGTAACCAGGAACATTTGTATACCTGGGGATATACCTAGAACTGCTGTGCACCCAACGAACAATAAAATCAGAGCTTGACAAGGCGGAGCACGTGAGCTTAAGCGCAGAGTGCTTTCTGCGCCGCTGCGCGTTTCCGAAACGGTGTCCCTGAGAGATGAGGTACCCGCCGCGAGTCTCGTCCCGGCTTCCGCCGTTAGCCGCCCCGACGTGGGGTACATTATAACCTCCTGAGCATGGGGGACGGAACCTGTAAGGTCCTTTCTCACTCAAAATCCCTGTGATTCTATCCATACACCGTGAACCTTTTTTTTTTTCTCTCCCAATTCCAAAGGAGAGAAAACAAAACAAAACAAAACCGGTTTTAACTTATTTTTTACGCTCACAGTCCCCTCTCCGTTGCTCAAACGGGAACTAATTGCTTCAATCCTGTGAAAGCATTGTAGGCAGGCACACGAAACGGAGCTCGAGTTACAGCGGTGATACTGATGATTAACACGGAGACGGTTTTGAAAACATTTTGGTGGCGTTTTTCTTGCCAGAGGGCCGTCCCACCGTGACTCTCCTGGATGACCTGTCTTCCTAGCCTTCTGAAGATACGCCTTTTTGCTAAATAGAATATGTCTGTAATAAAGACAGTTCTGAATTATTCAGTGTCATACGTTAAAAGAGTGTGTTTTCAGTCACCCAATATGAAGTTCTTTGACACGTGACACGTATGCCCACCACTGTGAGACACACGGTCTCTCCTGCTAGCTCCCCAAGTGTGGCCCTTAGGTCACTCGCATCAGTGGCACTTGGGAACTTGGTAAAAAAAAAGCGGTTTCTCAGGCCCACCTTTGACCTCTTGATTCAGAAGCCCTGCATGGGGGACCCAGAGGTCTGGGATGGCTCAGGCCCCCGAGGAAACTTTGTCAGCAGCTGAAGTCTGAGAAGTGCCGAAGTAGACCTTTAAGAAGATGCTAACATTCTGTATTATTATCTGTTTGTTGACTTTAAAAGAATTTGTACAAACGCCTTACTCTGTTTTATTACATTACGTGGAATCTAAATGCAACAGTTTTTGGCAATGAATTTGTTTTTGCCTTTGCGGCTGCTGGTCGTGAGGGGGTGGTGACGTTGTACCATCTCTGGTGGTGTCTTTGGGGTGGGTCAGCGGAGAGAGAGGTTTGGAACGAGTGGCATCTTGCACCCGCGCTGTCAGCCTGGGTTGGTGGGCTGTGTGCCCAGGGAAGGCAGCGGGGGGTGGCGCTTCGGGTCTCTGGCTTCACCTCGGCCCTCTGTGGCCCTCAATGAGGGAATGAGATTTTCCCGTAAATACTTCCCTTTCAGTCAGACTGGATATAAGACTACAATAAGTCATATGTTTGCAAACTGTTCTGGCAAATGTAGCAAAATTATGATTCTGTGTGTGCGGCATCAGCAAGATGGCAGCATAGGAGACCCCCGCCTCCACCCCCCCACGCAGATCAGCAGTTAGAAGGATACCCTTAGAAGAATGAAAGAAGAATGAAAGCGGCCCGGGAGAGCAAGGGAGCCCACTCACGGAACTTGGGCGGCGTGGTGGAGCCGGAGGAGGAAGACTAGCTTCATTTCTAATGCCCCACCCGAACTCCCAAGCCAGCTGTCACTCAGTGCCACAAGGGAACGCCCCCACTAGCATGCGTTCGTTCCCCCGTCAGGGAAAGAGCACCGGGATGAGTGACCAGCCTCCCCAGCCCTTCGGGGTGCCACACGAAGGCTCTGCTTTGGCGTCACCCCACCCAGAGGCGGGCAGGTGGCATGGCAGTGCGAGCCGGGAGTGCACCGCTGACACCGTCACTACCGCTGCTTGCCCTGGTCTTACGCTGCTGCACCCAGAGGCGCTGCTGAAGACCCGCTCAGCCCTTGTGGCCCCAGGGATCCCCCACCACACTTGCAAAGGACCACACCGTGGTAGATGCTGTGGACCCCAATGACATGAGCTCAGTGACGTGAGTGGCAAGCCACCACACTGCCCCAGCACCCGGCGCCCTGCACACTCTTGTATTGCCCCACCTGCAGGCAGGGGGAGGTCTTCCCTTACAGAGGTCCGTCTGCAAAATCTGGAGGAAATGACTGCTTGTTCAGATGTGCAGACACCTAATCAGGGCCACCTGGCTCATGAAGAATCAGGGACACATGACTCTATGAACAGCGGGCAGGTGACCTCCGGTGACTGGTCCCAAAGACAGGGAGATCCAGGAAATGCCTGGGAGGGGAGAAGTTCAAGGTGATCGTTCTAATGATGCTTAGAGCGCTGCAAGAGAGCATGGATAAGCAATTTGAATATATTAGGGAAACAATGTAAGAGCGAAACGAGAAGAGCAACAAAGAGAGAGAAAACAAAAATGAACCAGATGGAAATGTTGGAGCTGTAGAATACAGTGACTAAGCTGAAGAATTCAGTAGAGAGCTTTAGTAGGAGACCCTGCAGAAGAAAGAACCTGTGAGCTTGGAGGCGGAGCACTTGAAAACAATGGAAAAACAGCATAACAAGAAATGATGAAAACCTACAGGCCTTATGGGACACAATTAAGCCAAACATTCTATATATAACATTGGGGTCATAGAAGGAGAAAGGAGGGAGAAAGGGGTTCAAATCTTATTTAAAGAAGTAATTTCTAGGAGCTTTCTAAATCTGGGAAGAGATTTGGATATACAGTTCACGAAGTTAATAGTTAACTTGAAAATTTCAATCCAAAATGACCTTCTTTAAGACCCATTATAATAAAACTATCTAAAATTAAAGACAGAGCCCTGGCTTGTGTGGCTCAGTGGATTGAGCATCAACCTGCAAGCTAAAGGGTCGCTGGTTCGATTCCCAGTCAGGGCACATGCCTGGGTTGTGAGCTAGGTCCCCAGTAGGGGGTGCTTGCGAGGCAACCACACATTAATGTTTCCCTCTCTTTCTTCCTACCTTCCCCTCTCTCTAAAAATAAATTTTTAAAAAATCTTTTAAAAAAGTAACTTAAAGACGGAGAATTTTAAAAGCATCAAGAAAAAAAAATCTGTCACGCAAAGACCGCCAGCAGATTTCCCAGAAGAGACCTTGCAGGCCAGGAGAGAGAGGGATTATATGTGTGAAGTGCCGAAAGAAAGAGACCGCCAACCAAGAACACTTGACCCAGTAAAGTCGTCCTTCAGAAATAATGGTGCCGTAGGACTTGGCCAGGGCAGTGCAGCCGAGGTAGTTCATCACCACTAGACCTCCCCCGCAGGAAGTGCTGAGATGGTTTGTTCAAGCTGAAATGCAGGGTACTAACTGTGAGGACACCTGGAAAGAAACAAAGGATACTAACTGTGAAAAGAAGCGGCACGCTCGTAAAGTCAAGTCTATGGTCAAGGTGTGCAAACAACCTAAGTGGCCCTCAACGGATACACAGATGAGGACAATGTGATTGTACAGATAACAAATATATAAAATAGTTCAGCCTTAAAAAGGCTATCTTGCCATTGCAACAACATGGATGGACCTTGAGGACACTACTCGAAGTGAAATAAGTCAGGCAGAAAAAGACAAATAGTGTGTGGTCTCGTTCCTGAGGAATCAGAAACATCGACCTCAGAGAAACCCCTGGTGGCTGCCGGGGGCTGAGGGGTGTGGGGCAGTGGAGAGCTGTGGGGCAGAGGGTGCCCATCTGCAGTGACAAGACAGACAAGTCCCAGGAACCCAATGTACAGCAGTATCGGATGTATTCTCAAAAGGGGCTCTAAAAGTAGGGCCTTAGTGTTCTCATTGGAACAACAGAACAAAAATAACACATGAGTAATTACATGAGGGAAAGGGTATGTTAGCTAACCTTCATGTGGTAAACACTTCACAATATATGCATTTATGAAATCATCGCATTGCACACTTTAAACTTACACAGTGTTATATGTCAACTGTATCTCAATGAAGCTGGAAAAAATACCATTTTAACTGCAGTTATCTAATTCCTGGCTCTTCAGTCTTTTCCCCATAATAGCCTATGCAGAAAATGGTATTTATGAGTCTATGGTAAACTTGGGTAAACAGATGACACTCCCTCTTCCTGACCTTCAGAGGGAGGGAAGGAAGGATGGGGAGCGAGAGAGAGAGGAGGAAGGAAATTGGTTGTATCTTTTTCAATACCCACTCTGATCACAGACAGAAAGCACTGTTATTCATCGACAAGACCAGAACTTGAGCTGCCTAATTTCATGACAAACGCTCCATTTCTTTATCGTGCCTTATTTCTCAGTCCTGCAGTCTTCAGACACATGCAGCAGATTTTCTATTGAAAACATAGATTTAAAATGCATTAGCATGATTTGGTGTAACATTTAGTACTAATGGCTTTAACGGGGAGAAAACCCACTTCCCTTTTCACCAGCTTCAGATCAGCGAATTGTATCTATAGCCACTTTTCAAATTCTCTTTCCGTCACACGTGACTGACAGAAAGCTCCAACCCTGAACCCTACCAGTGTTTTCTCGCACCCCAGCCGATGATGGGGAAATACCACATTCTGGCCATTAAATCCTGGGTTGGAGATCCACCTAATTGAATGCTCAGCAGCGCCTGAAACAGTCATCTCCTACCTTCTTAAGCCTACAAGAACCCCTCTTAGCAGAGACTTGCTCATACTACGCAGAAAATAATTAGCAATTTTTACACAAAACACTTAACCTTTGCACCACTAACTCGAAGACCTTGGATCCATAGCTTCTCTCCTCTTTTCTTTGTGCTGTAATGTTGGAAAACACTCTCCAGCTTCTGTCCCAGGCGCATCCTGATCGGGACCCAACTCTTCACGCCTCCTTGGGAGCAGTCTGCCCCTTCTTGTCTGGCTCTGTGGGCCCGGTGATTTTCGTTGTCGTTTAAGCATGTTCCAGCGTGCAGCCCTCTAGGAGAAAGAAGGAGCACGCACATCTAGCTTTCTCTCGCTCCTTCCACCGTTATGCTCTTGGCCGTGCGGGCTTTCTTAAATAAGCCGTGTCCACACACTCCGCCTCTCTTCTGTCCCGGTCACTCCTTAATCTTCTTCAACCCGCTACCTTTATGCTTTACACGCAGTTGCCTGTTCTGGCCAGAGGCTTGCTTGACGTTTTGCCACGTGTGCTGGAGAATTTTTTAGACACACTGTCTTCCCCTGACTTTCACAACTCACACCCTGGCTGTATTTTTGTGCGTTTCCAGTTGACTCTTCTCATTTGGTTGGTGTGGCCATCTGCTCTCCCCATGCCACCTCAGATACATTTCAGGTTCTGTAGTCTGGCCTCTGCCTCTCCAGGTTTATTCCTTGACGTTCCCTCTCCTACTCTATGTTCTAGATATATTGCTTTTTTTTCCCCAGTTGCTAAAGTGTTTGAAAAACATTTTTTTCAGTTGCTAAAATATTTGAAAAACATTATTTTGAACTTCAGTCATAGAACAGGAAGAGCCAGCTCATGGTAAAAATGTTGATCAGTAATTATTGAGTTCCAGAATTAAAGACTTGAAGTGATGCACTCTTGGAATATATTTTTAAGGAGCAGTATGGAATTGTGGGAGTAACGGCCCAGAGGTGATTTTCCAGGGCCGGGCTACGCAGTGATATCTTCAATCCACTGAGTCCTCTCCCTTGGGTAGACTTCAAATCCTGTCATATTGCTTGTGCTTGTTACTTATATGGTCTTGGGTTTTCAAAGGCCCTTTCAGAAGTTACATTAGCCATTGTACACTATGTTTTTAAAGCACATTTACAGTGCTTAGGTTGTTTTTGACAGATTAAAAAATATTTGTGCAAAATATTTATTAATGATAATAGGACTTTTTTTATTGTACTAAAGTACAAGAGGTGTTATGAAAAATAATGAAAATGGAAATCCAGTGGGAATATTTATAAAACATTGATGTTTATAGATGAGTAACTAGATATAACATATTACAAAAATGTCTCTGAAATGCCCTGAAAATATCAATTATATTTTAAGTAAGCTTGTTGCCTTATACCTACCAAGTTTTCTGTTATTTTTAAAAAATTGCTTTATAGAGTTGCAAACATGGGATTTCGAATCTGAACATTGATATAAAGCAAACATTATTACCGTGTTAGGATTTTCAAAGGAAATTTAAGGTCATACATTGGTCCAGTCTTTGAGGGCTATAACATATGTAATTACATGTTCGCCACATTTATGTTTTAGTTTTCAAATTAGAACCAATATGTTAATGCAGTTAAATTTGAAAATTTATATTTTATAATCTTAAAAATTTAAGTATACCAAAAAAACTGTGTTGCTCAATGAAATAATGATTTTTAATAATCTGTCATTTTATTTCTTCTTATTCCAAAGTTTATTAAGTCTTAAAAGACAAAACTATTTAATTTTGATCCTCGTCCACTGTAAATGTTTAAAGAAAAACTTAACATTATTTAAAAAGTAGGTTTGACAATTTTAAGGGTATTTTAATGACTGTTTCTGTAAAAGTTTTTTTTTTTTGTTTGTTTTTTGTCTCTGTTTAATGCCATGTATCAATTATTTACAGATCCGGTGGTTTTGTGGAAATTCCCAGAGGACTTTGGAGACCAGGTTGGAATCCCATACTTTTTAAAAAGCTTTGAAAACTGGAGTGTTGTGGTTACTGCTCTCACTGCCACCGCCGCTGCGCATCAGTCACTCTGAGGGTTTTTTCTTGGTCACCTCGGGAAGGAAAAGCCACAGGCGAGGACGTGTGTGGGACGTCTTTTACAGCCTCCCCCAGCCCCCGGGTGGCGAAGAAGCCCGTGGAATGCAGCTAAAAGGAGCTGAATATTTGGTTACCAGTGTTTATACTCTTTAAAACCTATCGCTGGAATACGTATCTGGGGGCATTGAAGGTTCTGCCCACCAGAAAGTGCTGACCATGCCCTGCGTTGCTGAGGGCCTTCCTGTGGTTCTTGCTCCTTAGAAGTGGGGGGGGGGGGGGGCGGCAAACCAGTGGTCGGTTCTCCCCCGGTGCAGCAGCAGCTGAGCCCTTTACCTCTGTCAGCTCAACTGACGGTACTTCCTTATTTTAAAATAATCCCCATCTGTGGCCCTATTTTCTTAAAAGAAAATGAAAGACTCCGGAATGAATGTATTCCATCGTATTTTAAAGTATAGTCGCATCTGGTTCCTTCAGTGTTTAGTATGGCCAAACTGAGTAACTATTTTGACGTGATGCGTATACACATCACGTCAAAATAACTTAAAAATTTATATCATAGATTTAAGAATTTATGTTAGATTTGTCATTTTGAAGTGAATTATATGGTTAAAAATACAAATTTAATTTTAAATAGAAACTGGCACTTTTTATGGAAAATGGCGAGCAGGTTCCTTTTAGTTGTCTGCAGAGAAATGGGTTAAAACAGCCCTTACCACTGTTAAAATTATCAAACTACAAACTTAACCGTAAGTTCAGTTTGCAGATAGAATGTTCAAACTTGTCGTAATTCACGAAAACGGAAGCTGCTAAAAGGCTCTGTTTAAAGCAGCTCGTTCAGAAACCACTGTACCAACACGTGCCTGAGAATGGGGGGGGGGTAATTTTCATGTGAAATCGGCAGGTGAGACCAGGAGATTGCGCCCAATGCAGGCACTTGGGCGCCCTGAGTCTCAAGTGGGTCTAGCGCAGGGAAGGCAGGACTGCTGCTTCACGCGAGAAGACGGTGCGCGCTCGTAGCTTTTAGCTCTCTAGGGAAAGAATAGGTTTATAAATACCTCAACTGCATAAAAGAAATCCCCGCGGTGAAGACACGGTTTGGACGCAGGAAGCTTCATCGGGGTTGTCTCCAAGTCATGCGCGGTTAGGTCAAAGCTCTACTGACTCAGTTTACCGGCTTTAGATCCTGCTGTCCTCCGTCGTCTGAATACTCTCTCGCCCACTGACCCAGAGCCAAGCTCCCGTCCAGGTCTGTTGGGGGGGGTGGATTCTAGCTCTTACCCCGCCCCGAGAACCCCTCGGGCCGAGGCCTCCTGGCCTTGTTCACGTAAGGGGGGCAGAGTCCTCGCTGAGTCCCCCCCCCCAGCGGATTTCTGGGGGAGACGGATGCTGCTGTTCCTCTTTGTGACCGATAAACTGGTGGTAGGAATTTCTTAGTCGGGGCTGAATCGTTGCTTTGTTTTCCGTATTTGTGAGCTCAGTGGAACGTTAATAAGCCCTCACATACTCAGAAAAATAGGAAAGCAATTAACCATGCAGGGGAGAGGGACCCTCACCCGCCCCCCGCCCACCCCTCCACCCCTGGCCCAGGATTCCAGCTTGTAGCTGGTTTTCCTGACCTTTCGGAGGTTCGTGGCGCTGAAAGAAGCTTTAGATTCCCCCGCGTCTGGTGGCTTGACTTTATGTCCAAAGAAACTAAACTTTATATGGGAACCGGGCCAGGGCCTGGAAGAATGCTTCCGTTGCGTGCTTCCTGCCCGCCCCTCTGCACGTGGCGAATGGCACCGCGCCCTCGGCATGCTCCTCAGTCTTGCGCCTTCCTGCCTCCCACAGCCGACTGTCTGCTTCTCCCCAGCCAGCCTGCCGCGGGACCGAGACGGCCTCGGCGGCGATAATTCTTGCAGGCCTGTTTCTGTGGCCCGTGCCACAGGTGCAGCGCTGCGTGCGCACACTGTTGGTGTCATGCTCAGGGTCCCCCAGCACCCACAGTTGTGTGCCGGAACTGCCCGGGGGCCTCGCCTGGGAAGGCGGGGTTGTCCCTCTCCGAGACAGGAGCCATTGAGGGCTGAGTTATGTCGTCCTTCCTGCCTGCAGCGTGATCTACATCCAACTCGCTCATGGGAGCGCCTCACACTGTTACCGTGATGGCTTTGTTCTCAGTCTTCAGCATTTGAAAGCTGTGCGTTACGCAATCCAAAGAGATGACATCAGTACCCTCTGGTTTTGTCTGTGTAAGTTACTCCCCGCAGCTCAGCCACAGTGTTCTGGAAGGCCATAGAAGGGTGTCTCGGAGAGGAGCAGGAGCAGCGGTCACCGCCGTCGTTGGTTCCTCCCGATCGGCTGGGAGCTCTCCGCGCGCCCGCGGCAGGCCCTCTAACCTGCCTGGAGCCCATCAGTCCAGGTGCCGCAGGTGGGCACAGGTAACCAGGTTCTTGGTGAGCGGGGCAAAGAATTGAACCGAACACCCAGAGTCTATAGCAGAGGACATGGGAGCAGGCCAACTCCAAGCAGAGATTGACCTCAGGGGCTGGAGGGACTCTGTTCTCATAGGGCGGGTCCTTCCTGGCTAGTTTTGGCAGGATTTTACTGCGCATGTGCAAGTAGTTGTATTACTTTAAAGCTACTGCACGTGTGGTCTCCCATGAATTTCCCTGATTGGCTGCCAGGGAAGGGGATCCCGCTGTATTAGGTTCACCTTTCCCATCGCCAGAGAATTATAGCTCTCCATGTCAGAGACTGGTGAAAAGGGAAGGAATTATTTATTCAAGTTACACAGACTTAAGAGTAACATCTTCATCAAAATCCCGAAGTCCCTGAAAACACCCACAAACGCACACAGTACTTCCCTCCCCCCTTTGCCCGGTCTGGGGTACCGTATCTCAGGAAAAGTAATAGAAGTCCGTGGCTCAGGCAGCCCCCGGTTCTTCCCAGTAATCCGTGCTCGGCTGGTAGGCCTCCCTCGGTTCCCGGCACCGTCAGCTGTGTTGCCGGGATCTCCGATTAATCCCAAGTCATGTGGCACCTTCTCCTGGCCCATTGGTAAAGGTCCTTTCTCCTTTTTCTTCCAGGCAAAGTCTCTCCAGCTTCCTAAGCCAAGTGGCCCAAGGGAGCACCCCAAAGTCACTCTCGTCAACACCGGGGCGGGGGGGGTTCCTCCCATCAAAGCTGTGGGGGGGGAGGGGGGGTGTTGCCACTCTGCCAAAGCTGCATGGTTCTCCCCTCAATGGCTGCCCCGTCTGGGTTTAAATCCCGGCACCAATCTTCCTCTGCAGCCCCATTTCCGACTCCTCCCACAGTTGGCTACACCTGCCAGCGCTCCCGTATCCTTCCAGCTTTACTGGGCTGCCATAGTGGGTCTGGGCAGGTGTGGCCCCGTGGCGTGGAGCCAATCACCTCCAAGCTCTCACACAGGCGCTGTAACCAGGGGGAGTTGCCTCCCAGTTACATCCTGGGTGGAAGTCACTCCCTTCTCTCTGGTTCAGAGCATGGCCACAGCTATTTAACAGCATGAAACCAGTTAAAAGTTATAGGTACGTTAAATGACCATTCTAGACGTTAGCTGCAAAGCCGTTGCCATGCAAAACAGCTCAATGGCCCTGTTCCATGCAGCCCACTCCTCAGCTCAGACTTGTGGGGGTGAGGACATCCCATGTTTTTAATATTTCCTGGACACCCTGAGTTCTGGACCCCATTACAAATCCTTGTTTTGAGGGCCCCCTGGTGGCACCCTCTTAAAAATCCCCACTTTCAGACACACAACTCCTTTATAATCATAGAAAGGGACAGTGGACGAAGGTCTCATCTTCTTGTAGCTACTTCCGGCTGGACATGGATGTCGTCCTACCTACCCTTGGTCAGGGGTTTCCTGAAAGAGTGGGGTTGGGGCAGCATAGAGGGCGTCCTTCCTATGAGGGGAAGGACGTTACAGAATCCAGGTCATTGGGCTGTCACCAGGAAGTCGAAGGCTTGATGTCCAGAGGCTGGCATTACCGGACAATTGGCATCCTCATCGTATTCTGGAGGTGACAGATTTGGCAAGACAGTTGGAAGCACAATTAAATTATAACCACTAAATGATGAAGGCAGGGTCTTAGGCAAAGAATGGCTTATCTGGAGGAAGGTGTACAAGGCGTGCTACCCCTACCCAAAGCCCTTGCGGCCCACTATACTTAGCTCAGGCTGAGGGGGATATTTTAGGATTTCCCCCCTTTCAGATTTCTGGGCCCTTTCTGTCCAAGCCATCAGGACAGAAAGGGGAAAATCAGTTCTAAAGTGAAGCCCACAGACTGCCCCAACCCTTCACCAACCCAACCACTTAGTTCAGCCAAACCGTTGGTCTCAAGGGGTGATGATGAAGATGGGCTCCTTAAGTGAGGTCTATATTGCAACCAATCACCCAGGTAATGATGTCCTAGGCAAACTCCCTATGAAAACAGAAGGAAGAACACAGGTTAATTCACACAACAATCCCCAACGCAGTCTCTCTGTCTGTGAGACGGTCTTTTGGGAAGACATTCAGTTGCAAGGTCCTTCCTGCAATGACATTTAACAATGGCAATTGGGCAGGTCCTTCGTGCCTGTAATTGCACATCCTTGGTGACATTACAAACCCAGTTACAACTTTCAAATGAAAGCAAACTTTCAAGACAGTTAGCTGCGCCATTCTGATGTCTGATACTGAGCTTTGTGATTTTCTTTAATCACTATTTTTCTCCATAAAATCACCCTCATTGTTATTACAGGGACTACTTTGGGTCCCGCTTTTAATTTTGACTGTTCATTTGCATAAACACACCAAGAGCAGCCTGGATCACCTATGATCTTTGAGTCTGCTTTGCTGGAACTTACACAGGGAACCCTTAGATTGACTTCTCAGTCTGCCCCTCGGGGCACAGAAGCAGAGCCCCACATCTGCCATCCGGCTTCGCCTGTACCAGTCGTTGCACTCAAATCCTTGAGCCTTCCATTGTGCCTACGGGTTCCTCTTTAGCCATCTTCCAGGAAAGCGACCTCATCCTTCCCTGGAAAGACTGGCACGAACCGCACAACCAACCAAAGTACCAGGCTCTTCCCGTGGGCTTTCACTAGCTTCACAAGTCAATCCCAGTTCCTGAGGGCTTTCTGGTGACAACCAGAACCCAGACAGGCCTCCTTCAGGTGTGACATTCCATTCAAAATATTGGTTAACAAAACCACCATTTAGTGACTGGTCTTACTGGATTTATGCAAAGAAACCTCATGTCATCACTCACTCCTTCAGAATGCCAAATTCTGGAGGGATCAGGTAGGGAGAAAAATACAGAGCGTGAAGGAGAATCCTTTTCCTTCTGATGCCCACCAAGATTGCATCTCTGTGCCTTGTACCTTCCATTACTAACACACGTAATTTCTTTCCAAAACTTTCACATTTCCATTTATCTTTACAGCTTCCCACGGACCTTTTGCAACATTCACAAACCTGTAGCCATTTTTTTACCCGTCCAGATTTAACCACCATTCACTTTTAACCCCGGTTCCTGTCCCACCCTGGGAAGGACTATACTAAAACTCAGTACTTAAACTCAGTATCTGGCAGCCAAAAGTCCCCAGCACTACAGGCACCTTCCACTAAAAGTCCCTGGGTTTGCAGGGACATCCTGCAGCTCTGTGAAGCTTAGACCTTGCAAACACCCTATAAATCAGATGGTCACCCTTGGAGCTTGGTTCACGACCTTCAGAACCAGAGCCCTCCCTATCAGAACCAGTTGCACAGAGAACCTGACGGGTGCAGCGCCCACACAGCAGCAACACACAGCCCCTGATCTGAAGAGAACCCTTAGCCCACCACCTTGCCCAGTTCCAAGATGCCTGGACTCTCAGGTGACCCATCATCCAAGATGGCAGCGTGCATGCATGACCCGTCTTCCATGGTGGCGCACCCGCATGGGGCTTGGCGTCCAATCCCCAACATGCATGTGGGCTCGGCTTACAGAGCCCAGGGGTTCTGGGTACGCAGCTGGTCTCCATGTTTGTGGGCCTCCTCCCAGATCTGCTGTTTCTCATCTGGGGAATAGCAGGTGGTCAGAATTATGTAAAAATGCCTCCATGACATGCTAAAGACTAAAGTCTGGAAAT